>JANHGB010003138.1:0-10130 GCA_026283785.1 Coracopsis vasa | reverse complement strand
CCAGATGTTGCTTGAAAAGAGATGACTGTGAAAGAAATAAACAATTTCACTTGATGAATTGGCCGGCATATCTTTTGCCTCGGCCATCTTCCACTTCACAGATCTTGTTCAAATGTGATAATTGTGCTTGAGACTTAAGTAGGTTTGGGTTTTTTTTCCATCCATAAGACTCAAAGCTTTGTATAAAGTTGGTTAAACATAATTATGCCAGGCAAACGGAAGTGGAAACTCTGGCAAAGCCCTTGAGTTAAACTCAGTAAAAAGGCAGAGAGAAACCCAGGTAGTCTGGAGTATTTGGCCTCCTTCAAATACCAGCAAGGTTCCTTTCTGCGTTAGCCATCCTTTCTGCAAAAATCAGAGAAGGTTTCTGCTCAGCATGCGAAAACATGCCTAAAATGTAAACCTATCTATGTGACTCTGGGCTACCAGGTGGGCACCAACACTTTCCCGCTGTAAGAGCAGTAAATGTGAGAAAAATAAATGGCTAGTTCATTTTTGCAAGGAAGGTGCTGCAGCACCACTGAGAACTCAAGGAGCTTGGTATTCCTGAAGTGTTTCTGCATGATTATTTTTTAGGTTCCCTCTTCAGTTACATAAAAACATATGCTTTCCCTATTTACAACTTTAAAATAGGCTGGGATAAAAAAAAAATACTCCCACGGCAAATGGTACGGCACTGACGTCTACTACTGATACACTGATGTCTTCACCACCGAAGCCAGATAGATGCTGCCTCAATCTGCCATGAAATGTCTGTAGTCTCAGAGCTATAAAGTATAGCAGTGTGCAAGGAAATGAACCCAAAGAAGAAGTGTCTGTTTGGCAATCAGAACTTGGAGATTGTCCCTTAAAGTGTCAGTAGCTCTCTGGATCTTCCTAGTGTTCCCAGCGGATATTTTGTGTTGGAAGAAAGAAATGCCTCAGATAAGCCCGAAGGCACCTGTTGGAAGGTGTCCCTAAATGTGAGGACTGTCAATAGCGGGGATCATTCTATGCTGGTGGCAGATGTTTTACGCTCGATAGTGACTGGAAGGAAAATTTCCCACCCAGGAACTGTCAAGCACAAGATGTCTGCAGTGTATTAAGAGCTTTAGAAATAAAATACTAGGTTGTGATTGAAGCTTGCTTTATGTGAAGTTTCTCATCAAAATAATTTTGCGGAAGAATTGTTTTCCTTTTTTAACACCTGTTTTTGACATTTCTGAAATGGAAAAGCTTTCTGTTGTTGTCGTAATGACTTTGCTATGAAATGTAGACGTAGGCAGGGAAGGAAAAAAGTTATAACGAATACATTTGAGCAATTCCTGCAAAGAGCTCTTGAACATGGAAAAAAAATGTACATCTTAGTACCTCTCAACCTTTCCATGTCATAAACAAATGTGGAAATGGAAAGGGCAAATTCTCAGCTGTGAGCTGGGATTAAAACAAGCAGCAAAGCCCATCTCCTCTTGGCTCCACCCTCTGCCCTCCCCTTCCCCAGCACCTCCATGACAGTGGAGATTTTAAGCTTCAACCAGTCTCCCACTCCAAATCCCGGACCTGGAGCCAGCATAATGCTGAGGACTCAAGGAATCTTTCCTTTTTGGTGGATGATGGTTTTGAGAGAGTGGTGCCTGTTTGTGTCCATGCGGAAGTTTGGACAGCCATGCAAAGACCCTGGTGGAGATGAACTGGTGGGCAGAGAGCAGGTGATGAGGTTAAAAGTGCATGATGGCTGCAGTTTATCACTCAGATATCAGTAATGCGGACATGCCTATGTGAGTTTGGATTCCAGGCACACGTGTCTGAATATGCCTGTCTAAATCAAGTGGCTGCTCAAAACCTTTGTCAAGTGTCCTTGGCCAGAAACCCTGAAGCCTCCCGCATTTACCTTCAACAGGCATTGGAAGCTGCTGCAGTGGGTTGCAAAGTGTTGTACTTAAGAAATGAAGTCTGGAGAGAAATGAGTCTTCTATGTGATTATTTCATACATCTTGGCTCCTCTGATTCAGTCTAGCGGTGAACCTCTCCCTTCTCTCCCCCTTCCCGCTAGCCCCATGAGGCCTCCCTGACCTTACAATCCACCCAGAGTTTCCATGTTACTGTCAGACTCTTTACACTTGACTGATGAGAAATATGTGATTATTCAACACATCATAAAAACGGCCAGAGCAAATGAAGGAGAAATCTGGAAAGTATTTATAGCAAATCTGTAAACAATCATTGCGATTCATCTATTCAAAGCCGTGCACACATTAGCTTATTAGCTGTAGAACTGTCAGACGTTCTTTGGCTCTTTCACCTTTTTTAACAATTAAGAACTGCTCTGTTATACTCCCAGGCATTTCGTATTTCATAGACTTCTGTTTGCAGAAACGATTTATTTTTTGAGCTACAATAACTGAGAAGGTATTTTTAGGTTCTTTTTTCCTTATTACTACACATTTCATTGACTTAAGAGGCTTGACAAGCACAAATTCACTGACATTTCTTGCATGCTAAAAGGCTTGTTGAGGTGACTTCAAGCACATGCCTCTGCTGTATACAGCTCAACATCAGATTCAGATCAGTAGGAAGGAGGAGGTGAGAAAGAAGAAGCTGTGAAACTCTTCTGGGAAGCAACACAATGCAACGGTGGGAAGCATGTTGCAGAGTCTCTCTTCCCTGCTAGAAGCAGGGGTGTTTCTTACTCACCATAGCATGATTTAACCAGTGTGGGATGACTCCATCAAGGCTTTTGGGGTAAACCAGCTCTCGATTGTAGCTATACAGTGTCCAAAAGGATATAAACACAAACTGGAACCAAAACACAAAATGAAAGAAATTTCAAAAGGAAAGCCAAACATAACTGATAGGTTTTGGCTAGTGCTTTCATTTCTGAGAAGGCAAAACGTCACCTACATGTAAAATGGTGGTATTGCCAGATAAACTCACGTATCTCACATGTTACAACATAAAGAAAAGAATTTATTCCGAAGGTGAAATACTTTCTGTGATGATACAGCAAGAAAAACCTCCTTTATAAACAGCCAAAACTGACATTTTCTGTGGAATACTGGATTTGCTTTAAACTTTTTTCTTTTCCTTTGCAGATGGGATCTTTTGATGGTCCAGAAGTTCTCCTCAAGGGATTGGCTGTCAAGCCAGAGCATTTTTTCTGCTCAGTAATAGAGTAATCCAGATCTTGGTAAAACAGTTCACATAAAACTTACCCTTATCTTCACAATTCACATGCCTAATTCCTGAACTGCAGGTGCAAGCTGCGCTGTGGGTACCTACCTCTTTCCCAACAGAGGAGGATTAACAGTGGGAGAATTTAACTGCAGAAAATGAACCCTGGTATCAATTACTGATACCTGGAAGCAGATTTGTACCTTTATGGCCTTGCTTTGTATTTGAGCACACTTTGTGTTTGGGATTGGAAATCGGGGATGTGAGATGCTAGAAGAAGGTGTGCTTCTGTCCTGCAGGAACAGTGAGGATGGCTGGAGGGGATATGACAGCATCAATATGAATACTGCTGTGCAGGGAAGATAAATTAGCCAGTAGCTCTGTAGTCCCTGGCAGGACTTTTTCAGTGAGCCAGCTGGCTCAGCTGCCTGTGGACCAGATTTAAGCAGTACTTCTCAGCCCTTTGAGATTCAGAGGTAGCTGCAGGCTTTACTCGCACAGAGCATACCTACGCGTATAAGTAACCCATCGGTTCCTGTCCAACACACAGTGCCAGATAAACAGCATTTCGATAAACAGCATTGTCTGTGAGGGAGTAGGTGATCCATGGGGAATGTGAGGTAAGCTGTGACTGTAGTTATTGTACTTTGAATTTGTTTCTCTCCAGTGCTTATTTAAAGCCACAGTGGAGTCAGAGAAGGAGATGTGAGATTTTGCTGCCTTTTAGGTACCTTCTCATATCTGCCTGGCCCATGCTGCCCTTTAGTGAAATGCCCTAAACTGATAAATCCACAGCTATTTGGACTGTGAGATTAACAGAGGAGTTGCACCTCATTCACCCTTTGGGGTCAATCTATGTTAGCCTGGGGGCAGCAACCCTAAAGTTTGTGCAAAAAACTTTACATTCAACTCTGACAGGCTCAGCACCGTTTCTTCTTCTAAAAGGTCCAAAACCATTTTCAAATGGTAAAAAATCCCTACTGTTCTTATCTATTGTATACATATGCATGTTATGCTTGTACACCAAATCATTTGTGCAAACATTATTTTTACTCACAGAGGTTACTTACTGTGGACACTGGGAAAGCCAGGACACTGAAAAGAAGGTCTCTGCTGGAAATTATGCACTTAGCACATCGCAGTTTCTTAATTAGTCTCAACACATCAGCCAGGAAGGACACCCCATAGAAGACAGCCTGCAAAACCTAAAGTAATTACACTTAATGAGGGAAACTCATCCAGCTTTCATTAGCATGTTCCTCAATGAACTCTGTTCTTGCTCTTCAGGGAGTTGTTTTGCTTGTGAGCTGCAAGCCCACGTGAGGGAAATAGCTGTTGGCTAAATCTTTTTTACTAACTGAAACTGATTAAATAAAGTTGTTCGGGAGATAACTTTAACACTATCTCACTTAATAGAGTAAACAGAGATGTGTGATGTGATTCAGATAGCAGGGGTGGAAGGACATGTTGAAAGCCAGCTCCTTCACACTTTCTAGTAATTGTTACTTTCAATGCATGTGGGCAAGAGCAGGAAAGAACAAAACATGCCAGGAAAGCATAATTCTGTAAAGGAATTGCTAGATAGTTTCTCCCATCATTTAGCCAACACAGGGCTTTCTTTCCAGGGACTCATGGTGCAGTTGATCTCAGTGTCAAGTAGCTCAAAATGCTCTAACATGAGAATTAGGTGCAAAAGTTATCAAAACCAGAACTTCTTTTGCTAAATTCAGAGGGCTTTCAGGGAAGGATTTAGAGGACTTAGAAGCAGAGATCTCGACTTCATTAACTAATACTGAGTAAGTTAAAGTATTTATAAATAATGAATTTTGGAGATAGGGGATGGTGGGGGTTGTCTTTTGGTTTTGGTTATTTCTTTCTTTAAATCATTTACAAGTAATGAGGTAGGGTTGTTTGGGGAGGGTGCTGGCAGGATTTGGTAAAGAATTAGGTAAGTGCACAGTGACAAAATAGAATTCCACAAACTGTGTGTGAAATTGTCGCAGTATTGTGGTTTAAGCCGATATTGCTTTACTAATTACTTTGTTTTCTGTCCTAATGCTACACAGTGGATCAAGCTGAACCAAGTGTCAGACACACACAGGCAAAGCCTTGCAGAAAACGACTTCTTCCACTACCTTGCATTCAGCACTAAATCTAGTTCAGTTCTGTTAACTCACAGGACGGACTCTTTCAGTCTATGTTGCCCCAGAGTGATGCAATATGGGAAATGCAGACTACTGCAAACACTGGACCACCTAGCAATGCTTAAATGGAAAGAGGCTGTGTCACAGCTTTCAGGATGAAATCTCTTTTGCCATGATCTTACTCTGAATCAGATATGTATTTAAAGCAAAGTGACATCTTCATGTGGCTGGTTGCTTCAGCAGTTTCTGAAGGAGTAGAGAAGGGTGGTGCTTGGGAGGGGACAGAATTAGTGCAATGATTTTCCATCAGAAATTACTTTATTGTCAAAATATCTCAGGGAAGGAGGGGACTGTGATTTCACCATGCCCATTGTCAAACAGGGTTTCTGCAAGCTTTAGTTTGCAGAGACTGAGTCTTCCTGCAGAGCAAAATGACCGTCGTTTGCGTGACCAAAGTATCCTTGCAGCTATTCACAATAACCCCCATCCATTTTGTTGCTTCCCAGCAAAGGGAAAAGATACATTCTTCTTTCCCCATCCCTTACACAGTCCAGATGGTGCCCACAGTAGACTGCAGCGTGTCCCCCATCTCTGCACAGACCCACAGCGGTGGAGGTATTGACGCAGGCTGGGTGACTGGCCCAGGGTCACCCAGGATAAGGTATTGGAGATCATGCACCACCCAGTTTAGCTGCAAAGCCTTGTGTTTCCTCTCAAGAGCATGGGGTGAACAGCCACATTTTTACATTAGAAAAACCCAAAGCAGCTTCATCAGAACCCACATATGGTTTAGTTCAATTCTGAGGCTCCCAAACCAGCTCTTTTAAATGTGGTTTTCTCTCTCCCCATTATCACAATTAGCCTCTGTAGCTGCAGACACAATTTCAGCCCACAGAGATTCAGCCCTCCAAGTCACGGATCTAGTTCAGAAAAGTCCGTACTGAGGCACAGTGTACTTAGACCCAAACACATGTCCAACCCAAACATCTGCCCCAGTCCTTAGCCTCACCAGGACACCAAAACCAAGCTCCTGAAGAGCTAAGAAAAGCCTGGTAACAAACAGACACTCTTATTACACCCTGTAGAGTCAGCAGTAACTTTCTGTAAAAAGCATGAAAAACGAACATGAGGGTGGTGACAAACTGGTGACACATGGTGACTAATTGCCAATAAAGCAATTAGGGAGAGGCCTGGTTCCCAGAGGATGGGGCTATTATTATCTTGTTCATGGTCAGCCTTACATTAATCATGGGACACGGATAGGCTGCTTCTTCTCCCTCCTTCAAAATTAACTAAAAAAAACATTGCTGAAAAGAAACAGTCCCAAAATAGCCACATTCTCAGTCTGGTAAATATTCTGTCATATGCAGGGAAAGATAATTTTATCGTCCATATGGAAACTGCTTATCAGAATGTGTAACCTGACCCATTTCTCTGACAGGCCATGGAGAACAGCTCCTGAAGAAGTTTGAACTCCATCACAGGAGCTTGTTTTGGCACTGCTCATAGTTCTACCCTTGTCCATCTCTGTGAGTCCAAAGGAGGTTCGGTCAGTTTGTGGTCACCCTGTACTTCCAGGAGCAATGGAAGTGTATACAAGTAATTTTCAAGCCAGAAAACCTGAACCTAGTTAGAACCATCCCTAGTAACACTCAGTCTGGCAGGGTATATCACTGGTAGACTAGAATCAGAGCTCCAAACCCGTGCTTTTCCAGGCTTATTCCTGTAAGAAGGGTGCATCCAAATCTTGCAGCCCTTAATTAGTGAGAAAATGTTGACATTTTTTTTAAAAAAAGAATGAAAACATTAAATTATTCCAGATGTCCTGTGAATTTCCCAAACAGCAGTGCTGGCGCTCATAAATCCACTGCAGCCGCTTGTGGAATATAAATCCACTGGCTGTAAATAAAGAGGATCCCCCAAAGTATTCCCACACAAACAGAAGGAAGACTGGAAGCATTCAGAAAGCTAATGATTAATCCAAAGAGGAGAACATGGATATGCTGATCCCTGTTGGAGAGATGCTGCTTTCCTCAAGACCCCGCAGAGCTTCATGGCACTAGGTGCTGTAGAAATACTTAATTTGGCCAGATCGATTTTCCAAACTGAGAGTCGGTGTGACAAAGACAAACTCAATTTTTATCTGCTGCAGTGATCAAAAGGGTGTTTCTGTTTAACTGACCTGACATGATTTACTTTTGTGTGTAAGATCTAGTCATATGTGTACATTGAAATTTCCAACTAGTACAAATAAATTGGGATCCAAGCTCTGCCCGTAAGGGGGGATAAATCCAATAGTATGAGTAGGCTATTAGATGTAACAGTTAACATTGAGTATAGAGAGACACACATCCGTTAACATGATAGTGACCTGGAAAATATGTATGCTAAATACTGTGTCTATTCTGAAATAAAATAAACCCTGCTTTTAGGACAATTGAAAAGTATTTCAATTATGAGACAAAAAATGTAAGGCACAAAATGGGGCAGGAATGCAATTAATAGTTTTTAAAGGTGCAGTGTACTCATTATACAATGATTTGCTAATAGATTTACAGCACTGAGCAGATTTTTATAAGCTTGGATATTTCAGGCAATGAATGATTCAGCTTGTCCTGTTTTGTGTCACAGACAAATGAACACAGAACTGGTTTTATCTGTCATTTCTGCTTGTTCAATAATCAGTCAATGAACTCCTTTGATACAAACCCCACTTATCTATTTTTTTCCCCTACAAAAATATTTCCTTTCTGAATCTTGATTGCTGTGATCATTAACTAGATAAATGAATCTGAACGTCAGAGCTGTAGCTCTCTTGGGAGAGCCACATGACTACTGAGGAATTGAATGAGGTGCTAAAAGAGGGTCATGTCTATCAAATTCTTCCAGCATCCCTCCAGCAGAGCTAGGAGTCAAGCTGAATTTCCACCCCTGGAAAATGCCACGTTTCCCAGTATTTCCATTTCGGATCAGAGCGAGCTGACCACAGCAGCTTTCCACAGAAGGAAATTTTTAAATGCAATTCCAAAGAACTAAGAGGAATTTTTTGGGAAAATTTCCAAGCAACTCATCCAGCCAGTGCCAGAAGCCAGGCAATCACAGTCTGGCAAGAGACAGGCAGAGGAACTGGACAAGGGCTCTGCAAGCCTGGCTCTAGGAAAGCCTAGCGTGGCAGCTCAAGTGAACCAGCACAGACCAACAAGAAGCTTTTGCTTGCTCTTCTTCCCCAGGACCATATCTCCTGTCATCCAAAGGCACTTCCTTGGACAAGGAGCTTCCAAAGGTGCAGAAATGTAAGGCATCAGGTGTGCACCTTATGGTCATCTGTGGTTGATAGCCACCAGGTTCCTTCATGTCTCTCAGCAGCAATAAGAAGTGGTTTAATACCAAACCATGGGAAAATTCTTCTAGGTTCTGTGGAGCTTCACAGGGAGCTTCATGGCCCCCTGAGCCATATTGTCTTCTCTCCCTTTTCCTCTCTTATACACCTGCTCAGGAAACTTTTATCACCTGGAGATACCAACAATCACTGTCCAGATCAGCGGAAGAAGGGGCAAAAATGGCATTTTTCTCCCTGGACCCCTTTCATTACTGGCAATTCTTTCTGGAAAAAAACCCACATCTCTATAGAAGAAGCACTACAGCCACGAAAGAGTAATTTTGCCCACCCTGCCCCATTGCTGCATTTTCTGCATGAGAGATATGCAACATCTTCAGCCTAAACCATCTCCCTCCCCCTTGCCTGACAGCTCTGTTTTAGTGTTGGGATCAGATCAATAAGTGGTTAAAAGATGGGAGACAAAGAACTGGAGAAGTGGAGCAAGGGCCCCAGCTCACAGAGTTTTAATGAGACCTGAGCTGTTCAGCAGATCCATAAATGAGCCGGGGAAGGGAGCAAACACTGAGGGGGTAAAGCTTTGTAAATCTCTTTTTTTTTCTAACTTCTGTCAAAGCGCAGCCTGACTGCAAAATTGCCAAAGAATTTCACAATACCGAGTGCCTGAGAGATCAAATAGCAGGTAAAAATCTGTGCTGGTGAATGCAATGTGATGCATTTCAGGGGAAGAAAAAAACCCACCATAACGGAACAACAACAAGAAAAGCAACTTAGATTATATTTTTTCAACAGTGGATTTTAAATTAGGTACCACCATCCAGGAAAGAACTGTTTGACCCACTGTGGATCGCTCCCCCAAATTGCCTTGCTCATCAGTAATCAAAAAAACCAAATACAGAATTAGGAATTGTTAAGAAGAAATAAACACCAGGCAAGGAAGAGCCTTTGGGCCGCTGTATAAATCCATGCTGTTCTCGTAGCTCAACCACTGCAGCCTGCCCTACTTACCCCTTCCTGAAACTAGAAAAACTACTGCAAAGGACAACAAGGATGCTTTAATGAAAGAAGTAGCCGTTTGTGAAGATGGATGAAAAAGGCTTGGAATTCCAGCTTGCAGAAAAGAATAACCGAGGGGAAAATCTGGTAGAGATCTCTAATGAGTGGCAAAGAAAAAGTGAACAGGGACAGATGATTAGATTATACTACAGAAGTGAAGAGGAATCCAATTCAGTTGTCAGGAAACAGGTTTACACCAACAAAATGAACAGCTCTTTCACACAAGGCACACTTGCTCAGAACAGGAAAGGTATCAGAAGTACAACCAGGTATGTTTTTTACTTCAGATAGATGAAAAGAAGGCTTTGAATGGGTATTAGTTGCCTTGGCCTGGATTTATTTTTGGCTGGCTAAGTTGGTATGCCAGTGTGAAGTCAGAGCCATGGAGAGTTCATTTTACTCCTATACATGTTCTTGTCTTGTGCAGCCTCTCCCTGATCGTC
>JANHGB010003137.1:10421-33718 GCA_026283785.1 Coracopsis vasa | reverse complement strand
AGCTCCTCTGGTGGTTCCCGTCTTGGGGTCTGGGAGGCGGTGACGCCTGTGGACACAGGAGCGTGGACCGAGGTGGGCTAGCCATTAAATGCTTCTCCAGTTCTATATGCTATGTTCTCATGCTGCTAAAGGATGACATTTCCAAATATACCGACTGAGGACTATTTTAAATGAACTCCTTAAACAGCAATGTGGTGTGAGGGCAGTCTGCTGTGTTGTCAACACCTCTGTTGTTAAAAGGTAAGTTTATATTTCTCATTGTGACTTTAATGGCCACTTCTTACTCTGTGTTTCTGCTGTCTCTGTGCTCTCCACTTATATCTGCTACTTTAATGACTACAGAAAATTTTTACCGTGACACAGTAGAACAAATGCAGTGGTAAAAATACTACCAAATTATTTCTTGATTCATGTACCAACAGCAAATTTGTTATTTGTTTTCTTATTACAGAGTCCATATAATTCAGCCAGAAAACATAATTTCCAGTTTCCAGCTTGCATTAATTTTGCCTCAGAAATCCTACTGAGCTGACCAACATGCCAACTTCCACAGTGATAGGCAAGAAAGCAGGAAGTATAAGGCCACCTCTCAGCCATAGATCTTTACTTTTTTATTAGTTTTCTTGATTAGGAGCTGAGAATAGCAAAAAATAGAAAGCAACACCTTTTTTTTTTACCCTCTTAAAAAGAGTAAAAGTTTAAGGGGCATTTCTTGGTGCTATGGTTATGTGTTTGCTTTTTTAATTATTATTATTATTATTATTGTAGTTATTGGTTTTAGATTACTTGCTTTCACTGAGTTATTCTTTGCATCTCAATGTGCTCGCACTGAATTCAAATTAGTATACTGTACCGAGGGAAAGAACCATCCTGATTATTTATTCCAAACAACTGTGTAACAGGCCATAAAATCTGAACCAATAATTCATGCATCAAGTTCATATCATTGGCTTGAGGGACAATATATCTTTTAGAAAGGCATCCAGTTTTGATTTAAACTCTTGATTCTCTCTGACTAATGTTTACACCGTTCTAAGCCATACAGCAGGCCTGGAAATGCACTGTGGGGAAGGGGTATCTAAGGTTCTCCCTCCACTGACTTCCATGTTAGAATTGTTCATTTAAATTTGACATTTACAGTATTTTTTTCAGTAGTAAAAAAAAAAAAAAAAAAGAATATTTAATCATATTTTCTCCTCTCCATAGGCATAACTTCAACAAATATTCAATGCAGGACCACTTAGAAAATGCTTCACTGTCCTTGCTGTTGCAAATTGTTTTCTGTACATCTGAACTACAGTCCAGTTCTTACAGTTGCCTTTCTACTTGTGCTACTTCTAACTTTCTAGCTGTCTGCAGCATTTCAGCTAAGGCTTGAGCAGTGCTGAGTAAGCAGAAGGATTACTGGATGTGTTTTGGAGAGAATGTCCTGCTTGCACATAGCAGTCTGATATTTGCTTTCTTTGTAGCAACATGACACAGTTGACTCATGCTCAGTTAACAATCCTCTGTAATTCTCTGATCATCCCCATTTGGACAGTTGTTTCTCATATTTGTGCAGCTGATCGCTCCTACATGAGTGGAGTGCTTTTCACTTGCCCTTTAATCTTGTTATGTTGGATCAAACTCAAATAGTCAGCTGTTGTATTTGGCATTCCTTAGTGAGAGCTACTTGAAGAAATATTGCTGGACATGGATTAATTTTTTGTGGGAAATTATTTTCTGACAGCAGATTGCACAAGATTGTATCTGTATCACCTTATTCCTTTTCTTCCACTTAGTCTAGCTTCTAAAGCAACAAATTCCATAGATTGGCTATGAGCGGTGTATATCTTTTTAATTCACATTATTAGGCCATTAAAATAACTAAGAAGGTGCTTTTTCTTTTTCTTTACTAATATATATCTATGACATAATTTGCTGGTTAACAAATACATGAACAGACTTGGAGGATCTGATGATACTACTGTTCATAAAACAAGATACAATTGCAGGACTAGGATCCTTGTGAGGAGGTGTGTGGTGTTATTTTTAGTTTTAGTCATAGGTCATTTTCTTCTGCTTCAAAACTATTGGTACTCATGTACAATGCTGAGTGAAAGACCTCAAATGTCACTGTAATGTACACTGAATATTTTACTGGGTTGCACAAAGGTATACATATGAGATAAGGAAACAAATAAAATATTAGAGTGTATATATGACTGATTAGTGGTTTTAGCATAGTTATGTTATCAGTATAGCTTTGATACCAATATGTGCTTTGAATGACACTGTGAAGAATTCAATGACTGTGCTAACCAGGACTATCTTTACGAAAAACAAAAAAACAAAACAAAAATATATCACCTACTATGTTTGAACTAGCTTGTTTTCCAGCATTTATGCAATTTTATATATTATATTTGTATTTTATAGAAATATATATAACTACTTCTACCATTACAAAAACATGTTAAAATAAAATTTTTAGAAGACTATAGGTGATCCCACCAAATCCCAGGGAGCTTTTAAATAATAATAATAATAATTAATAATAATAATGATAATATGGTAACAGTAATAGCAATAATAATAATATCACCAAAAAAGATATTTTTCTATCTGTCAGAAATGTCAAGATGCATCAGTAAACTTAATATGAGATCAGACTTCTGTGATGTGAAGAAAATATGACTGTGAAGCAGAAGGATTAAGTGTTCTGGCAAGGATGGTGCTGTAGATCTCAATTATTTACAAAACATGTAAAAAATGGTAAAATTCAGAGTTTCAGAGTCACAGTTTGTAAACTGCACATCTGAGAAATATACTTTTTGATGTTTCCCAACTTTGGGGCCAAAGTTAAACACAAGTCATTTCTCCAGTCATGAATACTTCTATTGATTTTGCACTCTGAGTAAAAGAAAATTCAGCTAAGGTCACAAAGTTTCTAGTGTGGCAGCCACAGTGCAAGTGATTAAAACCCTGTCTCTCACCTTAAGCGTTCCAATTCAGTCTTGTGAAGTTTAACACCTCACCTCAAGTCTCAGCCAAGTCCCAAGGGACTTTGAATTGACATCACAAACACACCTCCAAGTTTAGCAAAGAAGCCGAAAAAGACAAACAAGAAAAAGAAATACTTATATGACAGGAGGGGCTATTCCACAGAGATTCAATCCAAAGGAAAGCTGGAAAAAAACACTGCAAAAGCACTTTTTTTCCCTTTCAAGGGTTGTAACTAGTCCCTGCTCCTACCATAGGAGGGCTCAAGAGCGTCCAGATAAAACACTCTCATCTTTTACCTTAATGAACTCTGAACTGACAAGTCTTAAATGACAAATTCAGTGTTCTAGCAGTAGCTTCAAAATTATATGAGATTTGGAGCCCCATTTAAAGCCATATCTGGTCTGTCTCACCTCTGTGACAAGTTCTCGCAGTTCTCATCTGGGTCACTAAATGGAGATTCCGCGATAGGGAAAAATGACATCCCATTCATCTTGCTTTGCACGAGTGCTTTGCCTGTCTGAAAAGACACATAATATTAGGCTTATATACTCTCAAGAAATGCAGCCCCAAATAGGCTGCCAAAAACCAAGCAGGAGCAGCACAGACATGAGCATTCAGCAAGAGGAGGAAAAAAATTGAAAATTTAGATGACTACAAATGAAAAACAAAAGGGGGTTTGTCATGCTTCTTTTTTTTTAACCAGAAAGATGAATTGTCTTCTTTTTCCCACATGCAAGCCAAAACCAGATGGATGAAAAATGTCATAGAGTTTGAGGTCAGAAAGGATGATCCAATCATTTAATTCATCCCCCCTCCAGGGTCTTATATCTGTTCCAGTACTCTTAAATTTAGCTCAGTGATCTTGCTTAATCAGACATCTTTTTCAGCATCCCAGAACAATTGATATAGGTCTCCATTTTAGATAAATGTGGAAAAAAAAGTGAAACACACCAGGAAAAGATCTGGCCACTTCTGTGCAGAGGGATGAAGAATACTTGAAGACCCCGACATACGTCTGGCTGAAGGTAGTGGGGTGTGATTTGACTACAATTTTTCCTTATTCAAAGCTATACATGTTATGGATGTGTTGAGGAGAGGGCATTTTTGTTTCCCAAAGCCCTTCAGAAAAAGGATGTCAACCACAATTTCCAAAAAGCCACAGATTTCAGACACAGAAGAAGCTACCAGGTATCTGCAAAGTTCAAGCTCAACAGAATAAGAGCTAAGCTAAAATGCGTGTCAGGAGGAAATCATCATTAAAAGTGGATGCCACAGGAGGCATTCAACAGGTTTTGAAGCTCATGTTTTTTTTCTTTTTTTTTTTTTCCTTTTAATTTGAAATAAATATATAATTAATTCTAAAATGTGTGAATGACACAAATGAGTGGAGTGGTAAATCAAGTTGCACAAATGCTATAGAGTTGTGTTTCAGGAATTTGTTAAGCTGGGCCCAGTAAATGTGTAGATAGATGTCTAAGAGCACTTTGCTATCAGTAACATGTGTTTACTTAGGAAATAGAAATGCATTCCCATTTAACAGGGAAATTTGTTACTTTGAAAATGACTAAGGAATTTTAACTACAAAGGCAGCTTAGATGAAGTCTCAAATGCAGAAACACCAATATGCTTTTTAGGTCTATAATTTGTAGGAGTACTATTTCTGTGAGGGGGAATAAAACAACAATGTGCTTCCTTCAGCGTTGTTTGATATGTGTAATCTTAGAGATAATGAGTAAAGTTTTGCTGAGGTTCTTCTTGAAAGAATTGTTCAAAGCCTTGAAAGATTGTAAAAAGTTATTCCTGGAAAGAAGAAAAAAATTATTTACTTTGAAAACAATTTAATCTGTTTATAAAAAATTAAAAATTTAAAAAAGGGAGATTTGATTACAGTGTTTATATTGTGTTTTTTAACAAAACAATTGTATGAAAATATGAAAAGAATGAAAAAATATTTTTGTTATGTCATCACACTGAAATTGTACGACTTGGAAAATAGGCTTTTAATGAAATACAAATTATGGGAACAAACAGGTTAAGAAAATATCAGTTTATGACATAGAGCATGTCAAAGCAGAAATTGCTATGAACTCTTTACCCTTAAGTTATATGTGTATGCATACTGAGAAGAAAGTGGAAGATTCGTTGTTTGTGCAACAAATAAATGTTTAGTTAAAACCATTTTAACTCTCGTGATGTCTGAGAAAGGAGAGATGAGAGCAGGAAAGAAAACTTTTTTCTGCTATTAGTTAAGATCAAATACATTTTGACTTGAAGGCTGTAGGATTCTTTCTCTTGTTGCATTATGATTATGGAAAGATTAGGAATTAGTTTTTATTTACATTTGCTTGAATTATTTAATAGGTACTGAAATAAAACACTTCAGATTTTTTTTTTCGTTACTTTGGCAAGATTTGACAGCATTTTAGCCTAGATAAATTGAATGGTCTACTTCGGAACATTTAGAAAACTTCATGCAATCCTTAATAAAAAATGAGTTGCTTTAACTAACGTCTAAATGATGTGCAAGTCAAATTAAAGATTACATTTGTCATCTATACAAGTGACTCATGCACAAAATTAAAAAAAAAAACTTGTCATCGCAAGGTCTTTTATTTGCTGCTTCATCTTTAAATAGCACATGAGGAAAACAGGGAAGAACCGCTTGAACCCTAATGAAGTCTGAAACTAAGAAACATTATAAACCAAATCTAGTCAACTGTAAAGACTTATTAAAAATGAGTTCAAAAGGAATAGCAAAATTACTAGGCTCAAAATAACCAATAAAATAATATTAATTTAAAGGTGCAGATGAATGGCAGGTTTCACTTCACAGGCAAAATATTTACAGAAAAAGATTTCAAATTTCAAAATCTTATCTTTGCAACATTTTTGGTATATTTCCTACTGAGATTTATTCTGATTAGCATCTCTCTGCAATTCTTTCTAATCCTTTGACCAACATAATACCAACATCTATATAGCAAATTTCATACAAGAATTTCCTTCTTTTATATAAACAGGCATGTTATATTTTCACTCCAGTTGTTGAAAGCCCAGAGGAAAAATTTTACGGTTATTCCACAGTACCTCATATACCAAAATGAAATACAGAAATAAAACCAGCATTACCCACTCCTTTTGAAAACAGTGGAAGGGAATTTCAAAACAGCATCTCAGACCTACTTGGGTTAGATGAAATATGTAAACTCTTTCAGTAATCTTACTACAAGCTTCATAAATAGGCTAGGGACCAGACATCAATATATAAAATACTAGACTGTTCTAAGACTGTCATATCTACTCAAAGTATCTGGAATCCCCAAGAGACTATTGGTTTCAGGCTCATGTCTTTAGAAGAGTGTGGTGACTTCTAGTGAACTCAGTACAAACTCTGCTACAGAAATGCTTGATTTCCTTTCACATTTTCCAGTTGTCATTATAATGGTGATATCACAGTGTTATGTAAGTCAAAAGGATAGTATCACTATTGCAAAAGGTGTCATGATATATTAACACTTAGATACTTAATATTGTCGAAATATTCCAACTGTTTTTTTCTGACCTGGTCTGGATTTAAGGGTCTAAAAATTACTTTTTTTTTTTTGTGTGTGTGTTGTGAGGACTTCAGAACACAGTCATAAGATGGGTTTTTCTATTTTTATTCATATCAGTATACTTCTAAGCATGCCATTTTGTCTATACATTTAATTCAGGTGATACTACAGTGTTAAAGAAACATCCCTTCTTTAAACACATTCACTGCAAAGAAAAGCTAACATGTCTTATGGTCTTGAAAAGAAAGAAAGAAAAAATATCTCTCAAACCCTGCAGGTTTCCATGACGAGCATGCTATAACAGCACTCAGAAAAACTGCAGGTGCAACCCAATAGTTTCAATGCAACAAACTTTTAGAATCTTCACCAGAAAAATGTGGGAAATACATAGGATTTTAGGACCTAATATCTTCATCACTGTAATCATCATCATCACATAAATTGGAATAAACACTTCCAGGACAATGAACCTTTGCCCACTTTAAAGCTGTTAGAAATTTCTGTTACATATTGGATTGTATGTGGAGTGGGGAATACATTATGCAATAGTGAATAACAGTGGGATGGTTAAAGTCATTAAACTTTTTAAAGGATGTGAAATATTGTGTGTATACGAGATTTTCCTGGATATGGCATCTTACCTATGCTGACCCAAAATTCAAGAGCAATAATTCTGCTGAATGTAAAAGAAATTTCTTTCAAAGGTGTATGCCTCTAGGAACTTTGCTTAAGGCCTGTGCTCCCTTTTTCTGTCAAAGGGGCCCTCAGCTCTTAAGAGCTACAGCTGGTCCCTCTCTGCATGCTATGTATATGTATATATCATATCAAGCTATCATAGGAACAGAATACAGCGGAACCAATGTAGTTCATAATGCTTACTGAATGCTTCCACAGTTTTTAGGAGCACACTGTGCAATCTTTTTGCCTTTTGTCTTTCAGACTGTTTTCCTTAGGGTTAACTGTGATATTTCAACACCTCAGTAGCTTCCAAAAGCTGACATTATTTATGGTATTTTAAACACCTCTTCCAAAATACTTTATTAATTTATTTAAATACAGAACGCATATTCTTACTGACTCTAAACAATTTCAGTCTAAACTGAAGATGAATGTTGAATTTAAGGATTTACGGTTTCCTTTAAGGCTTCAAAAAGGAGCTTCCTGCCACTGGGATATGGGCATTTCCACTTTTCAGGTAGCATTCAGTGTTTTGTGCTTTTGCTATTAGTTTTGAAATTATGTCCCAGGAAATCTTTAAAATATTACGGCTTCCTTAAACTTCATGTACTTGTTTCAAGATAAATGAATGTAGAGCTTTGCAGAAGAAAGTAAAAATGGCTACTTACAGCTAACTTCCTTAATTCCCTAAGATATTTTTCAGACTGATTTTCAGTGGGCATGTGGAGAGGACATGATGATGTTAGTAAAGATTACTCAGAAGAGTGTAATTATTTGATGGCTTCATTGTCAGTTGATAATATGGCATGCAGATAAAATATTTTTACCACAACATCCTAAGTTGTATTTCATACATATGAAAGTTTGAATCTTACAGGAAAATATGAATTTATGTGTTATATGATCTACCACTGTGACAATTCTGGAGAGAGTAGTCTTTTATATCTGCAGAACAGGTACAGAACAAGCAGTACATCTGCAGACTTCTTGCCAATGTTCCTTAGTCTTGACCTCAGGTGGCAATTTCTTGAAATGAGAATGAATCTCTGCTCTTTCAGCATTTTTTCCTTTGCCAAGACTGCCATTGAAGTGCCAGCTGCTTTCTAAAGTACTATTTCACAGAAGCAAAAATAATGAAATAAGGTGTTACTATACTGATATTTCAGTATTGCTTTGGTTTTGGGGAAAGTAAACTGTTGTAAAGGAAGAACGGATGGTATAAATCTACTTTTAGGCATCATGAAGTTATATAAATATAAGCCGGTAGTCAGACGGCCTTTATATACAGTAAGCAGAGGGAAACTGATATCTCTGAGGGTGATTTTAGGTACTTGCTTTAGAAGCAAATGCAGATACCTATTTCTCTTCTGAAAAAAGGGAATGAGATGAGTAGCGCTGACATAAATAATTACTTTTTAGATGTCTGGAGGTAAGTGAGATCAGTTCCATTCTATGAAGTTAATTAAAACACGTTACAAAATATGAGGCTGTCAAATTACTGTTTTCATACACATTTTTTCATCATCCTGTCTTCTAAGGGCTTGTCTTCACTGCTGAGAAGAAGACATGCAAAAAACCAAAAAGTTGTGTTTATTATAGCCCCAGGGAAACTAGCATGAGGAAGATAAGAATACCCTTAACACAAGGCATTCTACTTTTGCTCTGAAGTAAACTTGTCCAAATCAGTTTCAGGTAAAGGCTAAACTTGATGTGTTTACACATCTCCAAACTTCCGATCTTTTCTGTGTCAGAGGGCTGGCAGCTTCTTTATGCTTGTGGGACTCTTTATTATTACCCCTTTCATTTTGACATTCACTACCACCTGCAGTAGGACAATTTCCTTTTGATTATACCTTTCAAAATGTCTGTATGAATATGGGATTCAAAGATATTTCCTAGACAATTCACCCATATCTCTCCTGCGAATCTTTACCAGATTTCAGAAAAATGCCTTTTCTGGGAGTGATTGGTTTACGACATTACAGAGAGCTATCTTATTGGCATTTTAGTAGCAAGGCCAGTCTCAGGATCTGTCCTTTGGCCTTTAGCTAACCTTACTGGATTCACGGTGATGCATTACTGCTCTACTAATCAAATTGAGGTTTTTTAATATTTATTTTACAAATTGATAGATTCTGAGGCCTGAGGTGGCAATTATGATGCTCTAATGTGACTGCATAAGATAGAATGCAAATCCAAACTGAAGCTCAGTGATTCTGCATGGGAAGTCCCCTCCCCTTTCCCTTACCAGAAGACATTTGACTTCACAGTCCCTGGAGACTGTTATCTGTGATTTTATAACACAGTAAGAAGTTCTGAAGTTCTGCCATGCACGTTTCAGAAAACTTTTGATTTAATGATATATGTTCTGCTGAGGTATATAAACTATTTCTCCCCTAGTATTCTGATAGAAACATTTATTTCAATGTAAGACAAACATTAAATAGCAATATTTCTCGGATTCAGTACTTGAGTTTTGTAAGTTCTAATGTGCAATTTTATTTATAACAGACAAATTATGAAGCTCCATCTACTTAAACAAACATCCCTACAACCTAAAATACTAAAAAATAATCCTTGAAGGACCTATTACCAGTTTTGCGTTTAGTAATTTATTATCTTATACTAAATCAAAATATGTTATAAAAATGCAGGCTGTATGGAGAATTTATATTCTGTCAACTAAAGTGTAGTCTTCTTATTCTAGCTTAGAAATAAGTATAAAAACTCCCATGCTTCTTACACCTAATCTTGGTCAGCTGTAATGAATTCTGAGTGTCGCATTTGAATGGAAGCCTCTGTGTTTCCACTGGCAGATGATGGAAAACAGAGCTTGGCTATATATTTTTCTTCCTATTTTATGAATCTGCATAATGAAGGCAATACTGGGTTTATGTACTTGTCCACCTACTTTATGATTCTCCTTAATTAATTTTACAGAACCTAAAAAAAAATGGTTTTTTTTATATTCTCCACAAAAAATAAGCTTAAAGTTAAATCAAGGAAAGTAGAAACAAAGAATCACAAATTCCTGCAAAAATAAAATACAAAAAGAAACTCAAAAATGCCACAATGCAATTTGCCACTGGCACTAATTAGAGCTATCAAAAGAGTTCAGTATCACAGTTACAGGGAAAAAAAGCAACCAAAAATGCAAACAATAAAAAGATGTATTCTTGCCAGTGTCATGAATCTGCCACCTTCTAGAACCATTATGAGAAAAGTACTTGAGTCACTAGATAGTTCTGTCATAGTAGGAAAAAAGACAGTTTTCACTGTGCCCCATGACTTGCTATGAGACTTGTCATTATGGACTTTGTAATCAAATGTGGATTAGAAGACCACTCAAGTCTACGTGCCATTTTAAATCAAAATTTTAACTTTGGGATGCTGCTGACAGTAGTATTGGTGTCACAAAAGTAGTCACATAAGGTAGTGAAAACAAATATTTCCACAAAATGTTCCCAGGTGTTAAATTACATATGGTTCATCCCTTTTGCATGGCAGGAAGTGAAATGATTTTTATTTTATAACAGTGCCCAGGATTAAACGCAAAACAAACCAAAAGATAATGAATTGTTCTGTATCTATTACTTAAAGCAGCATCCAAATATAAAAAATTCTATTGTCTAAATCCTTATACAAACCAAAATGTTTTCTTTTTATTTTCAGCTGATGAATTTAAGTATAGACCATTAGCATGGTATCGTGATAATGGAATCATAGAGTCATAGAATAGTTAGGATTGAAAAGGACTTTAAGATCATCTATTTCCAACCCCCTGCCATGGGCATGGTAAAATAGTATATTAGGAGAATTCTTTATTTTTATGAAATATTAGTATATACATTTCTGATGTCTCCCTGTGGCCAGTGTCTTGCTCTCCTTCAACTGCAGAACACCTGCACAGTAGTCAGAGAAAATACTGTGGTTTATTTTATTTATGACTCATTTTTTTCCCATCATATGAGAACCAGAAAGCAAACCACGTCAAGAGTGTAGTGGCCTCTTGCACTCTTCCTGGGAAAAATGCATGTTCAACTACCTCTCTGAAATGTCTGTATACCAATGCATGCAGTATAGGGAATATACAGGAAGAGATCTGTGTGCAGTTGCAGGGCTGTGATCACACTGCAATTACAGAAACATTGTGGAATAGCTTGCATGACTGGAATGTTGTCAGGTATGGAAAGGTACATGTCAGGAAAGACAGGCCAGCAAGGAGACGTGGTGGAGTTTCTCTTTACGTGAGAGAACAACAGGAATGTGTCAAACTTGGCCTAGGGGTGGATGAAGAATGAGTCAAGAGCTTATGGGTAAGTACTAAGTGGGAGGCTAACATGGGTGACACTGTTGTGGGTGTTTACTACATGCCACCAGATGAGGAAGAGGAAGTTGATGAGGCCTTCTACATACAGCTGGAAGTAGCCTCATGGTCACAGGCCTTGGTTCTCATGAGACTTCAGCCACCTTGATATCTGGGACACCCTGATGGCTGGAGGTACAACACAGCTGGGCACACACTGTCCAGGAGGCTCCTGCAGAGCACTGATGACTACTTTAGATGCAGATAGTGGATGAGCCAAAGAAAGGAGGGTGTGCTGCTGGACCTTGTACTATTAAACAAAGAAGGACTGCTTGGGGATGTAAAGACTGGGAGCAACCTTGTCTACAGTGACCATGAGATGGTGGAGTTCAGATCCTGCAGAGAGGAAGTAGGGCAATAACCAGTGCAGATTAGGTATTGACCTGCTGGAAAGCAGCTCTGTGGAGAAGGACCTGGGAATCTTAATGAACGGTAAGTTAACCATGAGCCAGCAATGTGCCCTTGTGGCCAAGAAGGCCAATGGTATCCTGAGGTAAATAAGGAAGAGTGTGAAGAGCAGGTTGAGGTGAGTTGGACTAGATGATCTCCAGAGGTCCTTTCCAACCCCAACCGTTCTGTGATTCAGCTGGGTTCAGACATAGGTAAATTAAGAGACTGCAAGTAAACAATGTAAGCAATGTTGAAAGAATAGTGCTACAATAAATTATAAAAACATGAAAACTGCTCTTTGCAAAACAAAAATAAAAAGAGAAAATTAAACAATAAGGAGATTAAACAGGGGAGCTTAATATTGTACAACAGATGGAAGCTTTTGCCTACAATGTGAATGAAATAAGGTAGTAAACCAATAATACCTTTAATATGTATCTGCATTTACTTACCATGCTTACATGAAGCCAGCTTTATTGCTGATGGCCTGGGGATAAACATCTATGTTCTCAGAGACAATATTACCTTTAGCATTTATATAAGGGTTGAATTATGTGTAAAGCTAGAGAGATTAGGAATTGCTGGGCATCTGGTTTTTCGGCTTTGAGTTTTTTTTTATGATAAACTTTTATTTGTTGATATTATTTTTAGCTTCCTTTAATTAGCTTTTTGACAATATAACAGAGGTGGTTTAATTCTGCTTTTGTCTGCAGAAGAGATGAACATAGTAAGACAGAGCACGGAGCTAATAAGAGTAGTTCTGCAGCCTGTTCCTTTTATTTCTGAAGCAGAACCCAAATATTGATGAGATGATGGCTGAAGAAAAATATTTATGTCTGTACATGTGTGAGTGTGTGTTCTTGAGTAAAAGAGGAAATTATAAGGTAAATCATTACATAGCACAAAATTTGATGAGGTAGTCTGGTTTATTGAATCTGTTCATATAACTGGATTGTTAGCATTGTTTTGAACATACAGAAAATTGCAGCAGAAAAACCTTTGCTGCTTTCTCCACAGTGCTGTGTTTCTATCGACCATTTTCAAATAGAAAATTGAAGTCAACACAGTTTGCTTACACATAACTTTTAACACAATATTCCCTAGTACATTAAATCCTTTGTGGCTGAAGACTTCAAATCGTACTTTATTAACTGTAGCTGTTAAGCTGACAGGTCACACAGAGAAGCACATTAAAGGCAGAAAAAAACCCCTATCAGGAACAAAATCTTTCAGTTATCTCTGTGCAATCACTCAGTATTCAAAAATCAGTTTTTCAGACCATCCAAAAAAATCTCATGTTGGTGGCTCAAAAATCTGAGATTTAAAAAACGCTGAATGCTGACAACTTTGATTTACCTTTGTCTTCCTACTTGTAAGCAGGATATTTTTCTCCTGAAATCTCAGCAACTATAATCTTGGTAGAGGAGACCAAAAGTATACTAGGAAGGGAGAAGCATCACAGCTGCTAAGAAAAAAAAAAAAGTGACATGAGTTCTAAGGAAAACAAGAGATCTAACTAGACATATGCAAAGGAAAGATTGTGCTAAGTGGGGGAAAGGAGCTGCTGCAAAGATATTTTGGAAATATTTGGAGGAATGACAACTAATGGGGAGAAAAGCATAATGCTTAGTCATGGGAGTTTTTCCAAAGCTTCTTTCTCTGTTCTTATCTCCCCATAATGCCAGTATTGCCTACACTCAGGAATCTGTTGCAAATATCTTGATTGCAGGTGTCTCTAGCAAATATCTTGATTAGGGTGTAGGGGAAAATCTTAGAAGAGCAATTCTTAAGCATGACTCTTCTCACTCATCAGGTAAGCAAAAAGGGATGCTGAAGAAACTAGCAAAGGTATTTGCCAGTTTTCTTACTGTTACAGTACAGTACGGGGCAAAAGCTTTAAAATTCCTTTGCTTCTGTTTTCTTTCTGTCCTGGAAAATGGGAAGAACCATATAAAGAGCAGAGATGAAGCTACAGGGAGACAAAGCTATTTAAAAAAATGGCATTATGCAAGCAGAAAGGTTTAACGACCAGAAGGGATATGAATTCCAGAAAATAAAATAAATCTGGAGATTGAAACAGAATAAACTGATTATGGGCTAAAGGAAAATGTAAACATTCTTTTTCTTCCAAAGAGCTAAAATTCACTTTCCTAATATCAGTAGGAAGTTGGACAAATCTATTAGTCTCATGAACATGCACACACCCAGAAATTATTTCAGTTAAAATGAGATATTGAGAGACATAATATCTCTATAAGAATTACTTAGGCAACCAAGCTCATCATCTATCATCTGTTAAGATTCATACTACTGTTTTCTCCTTTTTTCTCCCCTCTCCTCAATACAATCACCAATACAAACTGATCTTCATCCCTCAAACCTGTTGAGACTTCTTGGAAAAGTGTTGTAAGGGGATTCTAGTCTCAGTAATATACTTTTCACCAGGACTAATTCTTCCCAGTGTTTTCAAATTTGACATTTAGAGCTATGTGCAAATTATTTGTGACTGAGCAAATTAGCTAATTAAATAATTGGCTTAGGGCTTTATAAAATTTGGCTGCTATGGAAATGAGGCTGTCTGCTAACTTCCAAGCTTCATCTAAGCATTAAAAGTACTTCATGTCCCTACTCCAGCTGAAATTGAGGTAGTAGCAGATTTGTTTTTAAAATGGTTGTTTATAGAGTTGTTCTTGCATAGTTTCCAAATCAATATGCAGTGGGATACTTCTCCTGAGAAGCACAGTACCCAAATAAGTCTTCAGTCTACCCTTCTCATACCACGCATTTACACAACAAGAACTTTACACAAAAATTTCAATTGTAAATGAAAATCACAGCTGTTTTTTTGTATTTGGTGTACTATATTAGGATTTCTGCCTCTAGATAATGCAGTATGAAAAAAGTAAGGAGTGAACTTTATTTGGAATGTTGCAAGATCGTTGTGGCTTAAACCCAAATGGTAGGAAGGAAATTAACTCTATCCCAGCTGACATCAGGATAAAAATAAAGATAACCCATTCTATTCATCCCAAAGTACCCAACCAAAGCAATACTGGATAAAATAAATCAATATGCATTTAGAAAAAATTCAGATTGATGCTTAGGTGCTCTTTAAACTGCCCATACAATCCAGTACATAGTAATGGAAATAAACATCCTGACTTAGATACTTTTATGCAGTTTCAGGGCTATGATCTTGTTGGAATCATGGAGATGTGGTGGGATGGGTCCCATAACTGGAATGTTACAGTAGTGGGATATGGGCTCTTTACAAAGGACGGGAAGGGAAGATATAGATGGGAACTGCCGTTTATGTGAGAGAGCAGCTGGAGTGCATGGAGTTCTGCCTGGGGATGGGTGAGGAGCCTAATGAGACTTTATGGGTTGTAATTAAAGAGAGCACAGACAAAGGTTACAGATGGTGTCTTTAGGCCACTCAATCAGGAAGAGCAAGTGCATGAGGCTCTTGATAGACATATAGAAATGACTTGGATTTCAACTACCCTGATATCTGCTGGAGGGACAACATAGCAAGAAATAAGCAATCCAGGAGGCTCATGGAGCACACTGATGATGCCTTCCTCCACCAAGTGGTGGAGAAGATAACCAGGAAAGTTGTTCTTCTGGACCTTTTAAACACTAACAAAGAGGGGCTCATTGAAGATAAGAAGGTCAAAGGTACCCTTGGCTGCAGTGACCATGAGATGGTGAAGTTCAGCATTCTGAGAGAGGAGGTTCAAAAGCAAGTTTACAACCCTGGCATTCAAAAGAGCAGACTTTGGCCTCTTCAAAGGTCTGCTTGGAAATGGGATAAGGTCCTGGAAGGAGAAGGGCCCTAGAAAGCTGTTAATAGTCACCTCCTCCTTGCTCAAGAGAGCTAGATTCTGATGAATAAGAAGTCAGGCAAAAATGCCAGGAGACCTGTACGGATGAACAAGGAGCTGCTGGCAAAATTCAAACACCGAAAAAGAAAGCATACAGAGGTTGAAAGCAAGGATGGGTAACCTCAGATGAATAAAGAAACTTTGTCCAAGCATCCAGGGGTGAAGTTGGAAATGCCAGGCAGCTGTGCTGGCATCCAGAGGGACTTTGACAGGCTTGAGAAATGGGCTGACAGGAATCTCATGCACATCAACAAGGTGGGTCCACAGAGCTTGAAAGCAGGTTGGCAGAAAAGGACCTGGAGTTCCTGCTGGAAACTAACTATAACATGAGCCAAAAATGGGCCTTTCATAAAATGAAGACTAATGGTAACTGCAGCTGCATTAGGAATGTTCCTAGCATGTCAAGGAAGGGGATGCTTCCCCTCATTACTGGTGAGGTCAAACCTGGAGTTTTGTGTCCAGCAGCCCAAAGGCAGCTCAGTACAAGGGACACATGGACATAATGGAGAGAGTCCAGTGAAGGATTATGAAGTTGATTAAGTAACTTGAGTGTCTCTTGTGTGAGGAAAGTCTGAGAGAGCTGGGACTGTTAAGCCTAGAGAGGAGAAGGCTCACTGGGGATTTTGTTATTGTGTAGGAAGGGCACAAAGAGAAGAGAGCCAGGCTCTTTCTGTGGTTCTCAGTGACAGGACCAGAGACAATGTTTTCTGTCTGAAAAACGCTTTCTTATTGTGAGGATGACTGAACACAGATTGATCAGGGAGTTGCTTAATCTCCATTTTTTGAGATATTCAGATACTATCTGGACATGATTCTGGGCAACCAGCTCTAGGTGGCCATGCTTGCTCAGGGGGAATTGAAATAGATGATCCCCAGAGATCTCTTATAATCATAACCATTCTGTGATTCTGTGATCTCTATGTGGAAATATTCCCTATAATTTTAATACTATTTTTTCTGTTCTGGGATTTCTTGTAGCAGTCATCCTGGAATATGGATACCGCACAAATAAATTGTTATGTTTCATTTACTTTAAACTGTTTAAATAATATTTTGGTTTTGCTTACTGAGCATCTGCAGTATCTATGGCTCAATCAAATTTCCTTTTAAGTCTATATCAGCCAGGAATATTTGGATAGCATATTGTAAAAATAGTCATTTTGGTCATTTTGTCATGTATTTTGACTGAACATTCAAAACTTTCTCTGTCTTTTGCATTGCTGAACTTAAGAGTGGGGATTGAGGAGGATACATTGTTTGGCATGAGATGGAGCCCTGTCCAGTGCTCCGTGAATTACAGAGACAGCTGAGTCTTTAATCTTTGTGAACAAGTGGTGAAGCAAAAGATTTGAGTATGGATAGAAAATACAGAAACTTTCACAAGTAAACAAATTTTCTACATAAGGATTATTTCAATAAAAAGGATAGTATTCTCTTTTCTTTTTGTGTATATGACTTGCACAACTACTTGTAAAAGACCACAGCAGCTCTATTCACCTAACACTGCAGAGTCTCAGCAGTTTTCTAGGCTTGTCTTGACCTAAGCTGGTTGTAGGTATTATAGCAATTGTCTAATAGTCAAGTGGCAATTTGACTACTGGCTAATGTATTTTTGATTAAGTCTTTAAATAGTACATACTGTAAAGATCTGAGAAACCAAAGTAGTCACTTTACAACAAGAAATGACCCTTTATTTCAGTCTTTTATCATTAGCTGAGGCCATTAATTGACAGGGAAAAAAAATAGAAAGGAATCAGTTATGTTTATATATATATATTTCAAATTCTTACAGGCTATTTATTTATTCTTATTATGTATGAAAGTACCAATATCCTTCTTGAGTACAGCAGCAGTGTTTCTTTATAACTTTGTGAGCAATTTTCAAACTTCTGTGAGCCAACGAAAAAAATACCAAAAAAGGATAAGATATAAAATTAACACTAAGCAGACCTCAAGACTGAGAAAAAGTGTTCCCAGCTACCACTGTTAAAGCATCCTGGTGGTGGTGTGGTGGTGAACTTTCACAGTGCTCCCTTACATTTTATTAGTAAAACCTAACACTGTTGACTCAGAGAAACACTGGAAGGCAGGCAGAGAACAGAAATTTCATGTATAACACTTTCATTGGACCATTCTTGAGGAAATTACTAGATAATTTCCTCTAAAAATTACTAGATAATTTCCATCTAAAAATGCTAGCATTCACTGTAATTGGAGTAATAATCTTCACTTGCGTTTTGATTGCAAGGTGAAGATCTCAAACTCAACTATAAATTCTTGGCTGCAAATATATGATGTTTTTCCTTTTTACCCATAACAAGAATTTGAGGAAGAACATCTTATTTCCCTAGTTAGTTTTAATTTGATAAGAAATAAAACTATGTTCTTAATTTTGATTAAATGCTAATGCTTTCATAGTGACCTTTCAAATAGTGGTTACTAAGTTGTTCAAGTCTAAAATATTTTGGTCTAGCTACACTCTCACAGTCTATTTCTTCCATGTTTTGTTTTTTTTTTTTTTTTTAATTTAGAGAAAACTGGTTTCTTCATTGCTTCAAACATTTTAAACTATAAATTTAGGATGTGAAAAATAGCTATTTCCCATTCAAATGATTTACTTGAAAACTTTCACTTATCTCCTTTCAAGCTACAAGAAGATAGCAGAATTCCTTCCCTATGGGGAATAAGCAACCTAATAGAGTTATAAGTTGTAAAATGAGTCTAGAACAACCTTTTCTCACTATACTCATTTATATTAATTGATTTATCACGCATACATTTTACTGCTTCAAGTGAGTTAAGATTTGTCAGTTTGCATTGCAGCGCTGGCTAGAATATAATCTATTGATTTCAGGAATCATTTCAATAATACTTGAAGCTTATGACTCTAGATAAGGAGAGAATGCAATCCAGTTGATCTAAGTGCCTGTATTCCTTGCATGCTCAATGTCCACAGAAACCTTTGAGGACCTGAAAAGGGACATCCAGTATACTTCAATTATTTACCTCCCTGTTTATATTTAT
Source organism: Coracopsis vasa (assembly GCA_026283785.1). NCBI lineage: Eukaryota > Metazoa > Chordata > Aves > Psittaciformes > Psittacidae > Coracopsis > Coracopsis vasa. The sequence goes on along the minus strand of JANHGB010003137.1, from coordinate 14,837 downwards.
CATCTAAGGGTCTTATTTGCTTCTAACTGGGAAATCAGTCTACATATGCTAGCGACAAAAACTTGATCAAACCTGAGAGGTAAATATTCCATTTCTCTCTCACTGACATTTCTAGGTTGTTCAGATCACCTACATTGCAGTTTAGGGAGCAGGGATACTGTCTGCTCAGTATGTTTAAATCTTCATTTTAGCCAATGGACACAAAGCTGTATTTCCACACAGCAACTTTGACAATAGTTTACATCATTTTCTTATTTCATGCTATTGATTGATTGATTGATTGAGCCTGTGTTGTGTTTTGTTTGCTGGGATGTTTTTTGTCCTTGGGTTAACATCTATTCAGTGCAGATGAGGGCCTTTTCTGCTAACCAGCTATCAGAGAAAGGAGTGTAAACAAACCACAATTTCAGTTTTAAAGGATTTTTAGAGATTCCTAGCTCAATGAACATCTGCCTTGTTTTTCTGTCTTCCATCTGGCCAAGAAAGTAGCAGCATTTTTATTATTCATTAAAATTTATAAAGTGTTTTGACAGTCCAAAATCTTGAATAAAAGCAAAAAAAAATCTTTTTCATTACCAAAAGATCAGTTCTAAAATTTGGACTTAAGATTTGTCAAGTCTTCTTGCCCAGGGTAGAAATTTTGTCTTCTTACACTGTGTATGGTATGATGTGTTCAAATTAAATCCTTTTTGATGAGATGAGAACATCAGTCTGAAAAACGTACATTCTGTTCTGAAATATGAGTGAAGCCCATAAGATGCTTATTTATCTTATTCTGAAGTGCCATTAAGCAGGAAACAGGAAATCTCCTCTCTGGGCATAATGCTGCTTTGCTAATGTGTTTCCCACAAAAAGGAATCTAAAGGGAAGTATTGCTACAAGATGCCTCACTTGTTTACAGGAGCACCTTGTACATTTGGAAAGGTCTGATTCCCCCACTCCTCTCACGAGTTTAGCACCTGTGTGTGTTATGTGCAAAATTTCAAACATAGGGACATATCTGAACAACTAGCCCTAGAAATAAGCTTTGACATTTCTAGACTCTTCTTGGAAGCCAGCATAAATTGTGCTGACTCCAAGTGAGAAAAATAAACATTATCACCTGCGTTATAAAATTGAATGAGGCACCTCAGGTAGCTGTGTAAAAAAAAAAAAAAAAAAAAAAGTTCCTGAACTAATTCGGTCAATGTAAATAACTTACTTACCCATTGTAGAGCCCAGACTATCTGCTGATTCTGGATAAGGCTCCATCCCACTCTTCAAGTCATTTTATCAATGGCTGTGAAAAACTTAAGTAAATCAGCTCTTCATGTGCAGGCTTTCCCTTCTAAGTTGACCATTATCCTAAATATGTGGTGTGGCCTAGTGTAAGTTTGTCTTGGGTGCAGGTGTCAGTATGTTGACATGCTTCTCAGGGGGCTGCAGGGATGGTCTTTGTGAGGAGAGGCCATGCTGGACATGGCCGGTTCCAGCTGGCTCCAAAGGACCCACCACAGGATAAACCTGAACCCATCATCCAAGATGGTGATGTATTTAAGATGGCAAGCATATTTAAAGAAATGACAGGAAATAAACAGAGAGGGAGGCAGAGAGGGGAGGGGCAAAGAGCGAGAAACACAAAGAAGCAGGAAGAGTAGCTCCACAGTGGAAGAGATAATCCCTAAAGCCCATGGAACACCCAAAACACAGCAGATTTTCATGAAGGACCCATGCTGGAAAAGAGGAAAAGTGTGTGCAGAAAGAAGTGGCAGAGAAAAACTATTAGAGACTGACTACGACTCCCATTCCCCATCCCTCTTGCACTGCTTTTGGAGGAAGAGGTAGAGGAGCCAAGAGTGAAAGACTGATGCTGAGACTGGGAAAGAAGGATGAATGGTGATGGAGGGTTTTTTTTGTTGTCTTTTTGTTTCCCACTACCCAAAAATATTTCTTCTATTTGGCAGTCAATTAAATAAATTTTTCCTAAGTCAAGTCGCCTTTTGTCCACAACAGTATTTGGTAAGCAATCTCCCTATCTAAAGACCTACAAGCTTTCTCATTCTTGTTCCTTTTATTTTCTCTCCTTGTCTTGCATGGGGACATAGAGAGTAAGTGAAAAGCTGATGGAAGTTTGACTGCCAAGGGTAGCCCAGCAGAAAAATAGTAAGATATTTGTTATTAGGGTGACATATTTGGGTTCTCCTTGCGTATGGGATGACTACAAAGACAAAGAAAGTTGGAGATATTCATGTGAAAATGCATATATGCCTTTGTGTATAACATACAGTAAAAGCATTCCAAAGACATAACGGAGAGCGAGCTTTACTGTTCCTTTTATGTGAACAAGAATAATAGTTTTGATTTAAATATGTAGTTTAGGCACACTGAATTACCCAGTTTGGATTAAGGCTGCATGTGTAATGCACAAAATCTTCTTTGATTCTGATTTGCTCCATTTTTACCCTAACCTCCGATATTACTCTATATGCGAATACATTTTAAGACAGCAGGGAGAGATGGAAACATTAAGTGTCTTCACAGAAAATAGGACTGATGGTGTTTTTAATTATATTGCTAACATCATTGGAGCCATTACCTCATAATAAAAAGTGCTGAATGGTCACCTTTTCCCAACCTTTCTTACCACTTATCATCAAAAAGCAAAGCATAATGGGCAACAGCTGTTTCTGCTATGCCATGGATTTAGCTGCACTCTTTAAGTGAACAGTTTAGTTCACCAACATTCATTTCTCCATAAGACCATAATTACAAACCCAAAGTTAATCTGCAAAACATTGGTGTCTATTTTTAAAACAGATGAAGGGAGGCTTTTAGTTTTCATTGTTATAATTTACTTTTCTTTTTTGGACTTTCTTTTTCCTTCTTTTGTCTTATTTCAAGATTACACTCCCACATCTTTGCACTTTTTAACTTTCTGCCTTATTATAATTCTTTCTGCTTTTTCTTTCTCATGTCTTTAAAGTTAGAAAGGTACAATTTTGTGTGTTTGCTGGCTTTGCATCTTTATATTTCTACTTTTATTTTGTTTGGTTGTATTTTTTTATTTGATTTGTTTTTTTACTTTCTTTTGGTTTCTGAGACAGTGCCAGTGTCTGGGTAAAATGATAAACAAAGCTGAGAGAACATGTACAGAGCTTAAGGAAACTTTTACCTTAAAAAACTTTACCGAATGAAAGATTATTATATAATAAGTAATTAATATAATAATTGAAGTCTTTTCAGTCTAAAGGAACAGAATGTACTGCTGAGTTTTAAGTTTATTAGGGAAAATCTTTTATGCTCATGATTTTCTTTAGTTCTAGATTAATTTTTCAGGGAAGATTTTTCTTACTTAAACTATGGCTGAAATTAGATTTCCTAAGTTCACCATAAATATTCATTTTTCTATTAAGTGTAGGTACCTAAACAAGATTATCTCAATTTTTCCTGTTCATCTAAGCAGCCTATTTTTCAGATCTCCCTGTGACTAACTTCTGCAGTTGAGATAATGTTCTCTCCTTTTGCTCGTTTTTGGGATAAGTCAAAATTATTAATCAGATGCACTAAAAATCTTAATTTTTAAAAGCTGACTTAAAATTTTCATTACAACAGAGAGACACTATAGAAATACCACATTGTGTATCCTGCAATCCTGGTTCTGAGAACTGTGCAGATGCCTTCTCTCATTCAGCCCACGTGGTTTCCTTTTCCTGCAAACAGAAGTGCAGAATGTGATCTGACTGCATCTTAAGCTCATGTAAAGAACCTGGCCCTGTACCCAAACTAGATAGCTAGTTATCTATTATTTTACAGAAAAGTTGTTGCCCGTAGACTGAGTTCCTAAAATAGAGACAGAATCTCACATCAATACTGATTGTTTGTCTTCTTTTTCAATCAGGTATTTCACTAAATCTCCTCACTCAAAGGAAAGACAATAGACACTTAGCATTATTTCTTGAATAAAAATAGTATTTTTTATTTAATTGCCCAACACACTGGTAGTAGTAGTTCTTTCTAGTCCCCTAGATCGTTACTGGAAAAATTTAAATAATACAGATTTTTGGAAGTTTTGGAAGCTTTTGTTTGCATAATCTGGTTTTCAAAGTTCAATGACTATCAGTTAGTTTTGCATAGGGTTTTTGATTGTAATCAGCACTGAGGTCTATGTAAACTAAATTACAGCTCTATGACTAAAGACTTTTTTCCTGGGTTCAGCAGTAACAGTCATTTTTCTCCTTCTTAGTAGCTGGTGCAGTGCCGTGTTTTTGACTTTCAGCCTGAGAACAACGCTGATAACACTGATGTTTTTAGTTGTTGCTAAGCAATGTTTACTCTGACCAAGGACTTTCTGAGTCTCATGCTCTGCCAGGGAAGGGGGGAAGCCGGGAGGAAGCAGAGACAAGACACCTGACCCAAACTAGCCAAAGAGGTATTCCA
>JANHGB010003135.1:0-11612 GCA_026283785.1 Coracopsis vasa | reverse complement strand
TTTGTACTGGACTGGTTCTTCCATTTTGTTTCTTACAGTTATAGAAGGAAAAAAAAAAAAAAAAAAAAAAGAAGTTTGGGGAAAAACGGTTCATTTAAATAGTTCTGGAAAATTAACTTGAAGCAGTTGTTCAAAATTTGTGTTCAGCTTGAGGACTGAGGTTTCTTCATAGGCAAGTTTTAGAAAGTTGGGATCTTTTATTAGACCAACAGATGCTGCTGGACACAGAGATAAAACACCTTCAGTCTTTTATAGGAACAGCAATGTCCCTTTGTGGTGTTTCCTAATTTGAAGAAAAATGTCTGGAAAAGCTCAGAAAAGGACACACAGAAGGGATTCTTCCATCAATATTCATGTCAATCCCAGAATAGGCTCTGGACTCTGCAGTAAGCACAAATCTGCATGAGGGCAAATACCTCCCTGCGCAAGTGGAAACAAGGAATGGAGGAGTTGTTTTGAGGTGTTAGGTCTTAAAATCAAATCTCAAGAAAGAAAACTACACTGACAGAAGACATTCACCACAAAAGCTGCAATCTAAACCTAAAAGAAATAAGAAAAAAAATGAGAAAAAAAAATAATGCATGTCACACTGGACCTTTGTTCCCAGTTCAGACTTCTATTAATAACCTTTAAGTTAAAGGATCTCTACTAACACTAAATAGATGATAAAAACCTCATAGAATTTTTCACCAACAATGGAAAATGTTTTCAGCATTCTCCAATCTATTCCTAAATTCTAGTCCAAGAGTGTGAGCCATGGGATTTTTGTTCATATTTCTTTCCTATGGCATAACCTAGGCATGTTTGCAATTTTTGTTTTTCTTTTCAAATAGTGGCTGTTATAATGCAAAAAATTTATAATGCAATAGTTACAATATGGAATGCACTTATTTCCCCTCTTTTCTAATTTTATTCTAATATTGATGCCACACCTAGCTAAATTACATTTGGTTTTTTGAACACAGGCATATGATGGTTTGCTTTAGCAATAGAAGGCTTTGAATTTAAACTGTGAATACACTGATGTCTTGTAACACTAAGAATAAGCAAGCATTTTTTGCAATTTTTTTATCTCCTCCCTGAATATCAAATTGACAGTCTGATTTTAAGGCCTTATTTTCTACATTGCCTAGAATGTTTACACCTATAATCTATATGAAGAAGCAATGACGATAATAGTCAATCTCCTCTTTATCCGGCTGCTTTATTTTTCCAGCATTTTTTCTGAAGCTCTACCCCACATCATTCTGTTATTCCTGGTTTTGAGAGCCCTGAACTGTTCTTTGCACTCCCACAGGGGAAACCCCGTCTGCAGTTCTAGCTATGAAAAAGGTGGCTCTTTAATTTACTTATTTCTCACCTCCAGAAGCTAATATAGGGATCACTGCCTGCATAGTCACTTTTAAGTTTGGGTTGTTGTTTTTTTTTTTTAAGTGATGTCTGTTTTCCATAAATAAGGACCTCATTTGGGGAGATTTCTAAGCAAGCATCTAAATAAGTTCTTGATGATAATTAATTAATTTTTACAGAGTATTTATTCCAGACATTTTGGTCGTTTGCTTTGGTCTTTGAAAGGAAGATTTATTTGTAGAGTTTTTACTTAAGAGTACTACATTAATGTCTGCAGAATTGAACTATCCAGTTGTGGTTTTTCTTTCTTTTTATTGTTTCTTACCTCCAAACTCCAAATTTATATCAGGATGGTTATAATTTCTGTACCAATGTATGTACTCTATATATCTTTGAAGGTAAGGTAAAACAGTAGCCTAAGCATGCCCTTCCCTTCCATTAAACCCCCCCAAAATGTAAAACTGTATCTGTTTAAATAAATAAACGTAAGTGAATATGTACATCTGCCTTTGATGCAAGTCACATAGGTGTTTTTAGTTCTACGCAAGAGGACATATTAAGACTGGTTTTTTAGAAGGGCCTTTTCACCAATATTAAACTTTGATTTGTTTTATCCTGCTCACATAGTCACTTGTTTCTTTGCAGTCAGTCCAGGTACAGGTTGAAACTGATAAGAGCTGGCAGTGTTTGTTTTATTGTGAGCCTTATTCAGACTGATATTCAATCATGTTTCCACGTGGATTTGTAATGTGGATTAATAGTTTTATTTTACTCCTGTGATTAGTTTCTCTTTGTTCTAATTTCTTTTTGGTTCTTTCTTGACCTTGAGGTGAAAAAACACAGAAGATGTATTCCCTCAATTTAATGCCAGTCTGAGGTGTTTCTCCTGCATCATCAAATCAATGAAAAGTAAATAGCCTACACTTCTTGTTTCACAGTGCAGTATTGATCTTTCTTCAGCTTTTGCTTCCTTTTTTCCCTGCGTCTTGTGTCTTTCAACCCCTGGGACTGAAGTGATTGCCATAGATTGGACAAGCTAACAAGCGCATGATAAGGAACTAGTGTTTTGTGGTATACTCACATTCACATGACTGGTATATAAAGCCTGGACCTCTCCGCATTGAAAGAGAGGTGCCATTTTGTGTATGGCACAAGTCACTGTGAAAAAGAGCCACAACAAAGGCACCAGAGCAGCAAAGGATTTTATTCTCCACACCAGTCTTTTATTCCTACAGCTGGTGCCAAGCTGGCTGAGGACATTACTCCTCTGAAAAGTAAGACAAGTAGCCTGCAGGGAATGCCACAAGCTGCCTTTTGCCATGGCGATGTATGGGACGGTGGCAGCCCGTGGGTAAGTCTGAACTTGATCTTATAATGACCGTGATATGTGTGTCAAGTCCTATTTAAATTTGGAGCAGCAAAGATCTATGCAGAAAGTTTGAGAGATGCAATGGGAATATACTAATTCTGGTTGGAAATGGGATGGTCGGCACCATTTAGTGAGTATATTTTGTAGTTCATCAGTGAACTGACAAAAGCTGAAGTCAGTATTTTATTTAGCAAATGAACTGAATCAATCTAATAACTTTGGGGCGGTTGGGGGTTTACACTTCCCCTCCACCCCCCTCAATTATTGTGGAAAGTATTTTCTCTTTAAATTTTAATACAGTGGCAAAACCTTAATTTATAATGCTTAATACAGTGCCTGTAGTGTCTACTTCTTCTCAAGTGCTGTGCAGATTAAGAAACCAAATCTCTTTCAATTTTATTTCTGGGCCCTTAGATGTCCAAGGTACACCCTGGTACTGAAAAATGTTTAAATTAATAATTGATATTCTATTACATGCTATGCAGGCTATTGTTTCTTTCAAGGAGGCAGGTATTTGTGCTGTGCAGTGGAGAAGTTTTCTGGCATTGCGTAAGGTTTGTGAGAATGCTGTTTTTGTCTCCCGGTGCTTATTAGTCCCTAACTGTGTTGGGTTGCTACTATATTAATCTGTTGTAAATTAGTTTCATATTATTTTTCTTGCACTTATGCTGGTTACTGACTATATATACACTCAAATTAACATGTTCCAAAGTATTTATCGTAGGTGACCTGATATAAAGAATCTGTACAGTCTGCAACAGTCTGTTGCTATTCTATTTGCAATCTGGTAAAGATAAGGCAGCTGTTTTTTATTATTATTAATTATTATTATTATTATATATGTGTTTATAGATATTGGTATTTTATAGATAAATAGTACTTTACATATGCATCTATGGACATGTTACTTGTGCATATTTTATTGTAGTGTTACAGCAGCTAACATGAAGTCTTCTGTACTAAAACAGTAGTAAAATGAATTCTGTATTCTTCTCTTATTATTAACAGTACAGTGATATATGAATTTCATATTTCCCATGGACACCACTGCAATGCGGTTTGTTGGCAACATTTTCAGCAGTGCACTTTTATAATGTGGATCTTTGTTGTTTAACGTGTTTTTAAAAAGTCAGTGTACAATACAAAAATTATACCTAATGCAGGAGCTATTCTATCTCTTTCTAGTTTTATGACATTTTACATTTCTTGGAGCTAGATGATTGTTCTAACCCAAGCTATTATGTAATCCTTAGGGTAACCCTGCTGCTGATTTGAACGCTATTAATTTTCTATTATAGTGTGCTAAAGATGTTCTACAGTGTGAAGCTCACCTGCATTATTGAGTCAATGACCAATTGCAGAGTTACTCTGTGGTGGTTGGAGCTTAACTCAACCCTTTGGGATCTCATTTATTATTTGCAGATATTGATTCTGGAAAAAGAAAAAGCTAAGATGTGTGAATCTAATACTGACTTAGACCTAGCCTACAGCTGTTAACTCCTAATGGTCTGCTTACTATATGTGTGTTAACTGAAGCTTGAATTTCTTTATGTTTTCATGTACAATAAGCTATTAACTGCTCTTTCATAAATATTTAAAAGGTTCTATGTAACCTGCTCAGTCATATAACATCAGCTCAGATATCTGCTATATTTAAATTGAGTTTAGTCTTAATTATTTTCCTTATTGCTTGTTAACAGAATACGGAGATTAAGAAAATACTATAGGCAATTAAGTTTAGTGCTGTATTTTATATAATTTGCATGAGAAACTCCACTAGAAAAATCATAGGAAAGATGTGCTTTGATTCCTTAAGGACAACAGTGCTTTGTGCTTGTGAATTTGTCTTCAGGTTAAGGGCTATAGTTCTATGACATAAATTGATCAGGTAAGGATATAATCTCACATTTCCTCTCGTATTACCAGTATGGTGACTCTTCAGCTCCATTTATTCCTGTAATGACTTCATGTAATCATAGCAAGAATTGTAGCATGTAAGCAACTACCTATCTTTTTTTTTTTTTTCATTCTGTTCTCATCCTTTTTCACTAATTTACTGGAATATAAATAAAAAAGTTTCTGGAAAGTTTATGGAGTTGACTCACAGGTGTTTCACTCTCATTTAAACACACATCATGGACTGTAAAACTCAGTTAAATCAATCATCATAAATTATTTTATTAGCCCCCAAGTCAGCAATTGATGAGGTTTCATACAAAACAGAGACATGTATAACATGAAGATAGAGAAAGTTCAGGAAGTAAATATATTCTCTATGAGCATTAATAGCAACAGTGAGGGGAAGGAGGGTTTGGAAAAGCTTGGTAGATAAAACTTGTTCATAATCTTCAGAAATGTGTCTTTTAAAAAACTGGATACCACAAAGCAATATTGTCTGGCAGAAAAGTGGAGTGTTTATTTAATTCATGCTAGTGTCTATTTTCAGGTTGTATTGAGATTTTTTCTATAGTCTTTTTAGTGATTATTCACCATGAGCCTGCTATGGTCCAAGACTGTCTTGTGCTTTCTAGTCTTGCTCAAGAGCAAGAAAAGAGTTGTGTGCACTGTTGTAGTTTATATACTTATTAATATTTAGACAGAAAACTGGTACAAAGAATAGATGCAGTTAGATCTGGTACTCCCCCAGCATGTGGGCAAGAACATTTCCACTCCACTAACTTTAAAATTCTGTTTATAGTTAAGTGAAATGTGAACATAATTACTAATAAGAGACAGCAAATAACTTTTTCAATGTAGCCAAAAGATAGCTTTCCTGAAGTTAAATCACTGTGCTCAAACTGGCCTTCTGATTTAGTTATGTATCATAGGAAATGAAAATGTATCCTTTATTCGATTCTGAATACAATGTCAAAGGCCACATGGAAGCAGGAAACTGCACGTTTTCTCAAAACAGGGGAAATTGGAACCTGAGGTGGAATTTCTCTTAAGATGAATTCTAGGATTAGATTGTGTATGTGTTTTATTGATGGAATGCAGGGAAAAAAGCATCTTTGAGTTCATATAAATATAGATGTGAATGTGATTTACATTTTATTCCTGTCTGTTTAGATATTTAAACCTAGTTACTATTTTGTAAATATTGTGAATATAGTATCTATTCCATTTATAGATTGAAAAAGACTTCCCATTCCTGTGCTTTAGAAATACTTGAGTAAGGTCCTGCAATACGCAGAAACCTAATTTATGCTTCTAAAGTACCTGAGGTGAAGGACTCATCTAAGACAAAGGCTAGTTTATGACGTGGAAGTTGGCAATTTCAGCACTGAGGAGACATCTTCTAGTGGATAGTGTTAGCTGGTACAAAAAGTAATAGACACAAGGAGAGAGTGCTTAGTGTCAGGAATCTTCTCCAGGTTTGCAATGCCCTTCGAAATGCTTTCTGTAAGTCAGGTGGAAGTGCGCTTGTCAGCCTGCTAATATAGCAATGAAAGATTGCAAAATAATCACTGCAAAGTGAACAAAGCATTAGAACAAATCTGCCAGAGAGCTGAAAAAATAGAGCTTGGTTTGGAATATGTCTACAAATATTTACTCAATTTCTGCTAAACCCTTTTTGGCAAAAGTGACAGCACATTTTCAAGAGATGCTACCTGAATTCCCATGAATAGTAGCAGAGATTGGCATATTTAACCCTGGCTAACAGCCTGCAGGGTGCAGCTCCAGGTTGTAATGTCCTGCTTTTGACTGGGGGTTGTGCACTATGCCTCTCTTATGCAGTGCAGACATATTCCAAGGTATTTTAAACAGAATTTAAATAGACTTGGGTTCTCCAAGCTCAAAACTTTAATCCAAATAGTTTACAACTTGAGGCTGATCAAAATAATGTCTTTGGCAATTATTATTTTTTTTTAATTCAGCTTTTCTCTTGCAATATTTATTCCCTGTCCTTTGGCTGGAGCTGATGGGTGGATATTTTTGTATTCACATGTCTAAGATGAAAGGTGCTGCTCTCCCTCTGTGGGTTTTCCAACAACTTGATGGATCGAATAAGCATGCATACAAATAACATACAGAGCAAAATAAAGCTATAAGTGTTTTCTCTTTTAAATGGTTCAGGGAGCTACGACCAATTCTCGGGGAAGGAAACAATAATGTAAATGCATATATGAAGACTATTGTTAAGGAAAAATGCTTTTAGTTAATCAGTAGTGCTCTTTAAATGCAGTTCATTAGATTCAGATAATTCTTGCTATTTCTGCAAAAATATCAGTCAATTTATTTTTTGTGTGAGGTTGGCTTCTATCAGTTGTCATGATTTAAAAAAAATATTTGGGAAAGCTGGTATTTATAAGAAACACTGAAAAATCTTAAGTATGAATTATTTACATTTTCAGGTTTTAGGGCTTAGAATGTATATACTGATTTTGATTTTTATTTTAAAGAAGAAATATGTTTTATATGTATTCCATCACCCTGTTTATATAATAAATTTACCAATTTAAGCACTAATAACCTACTAAAGACACTTATTTCCCATTTCTCATGTTCTTGGACATACATTTACATTCAAACTCTATGCTAGTAAAAACAAACAGAGATCTACAGGAGCCAAGAACTCTGCTAGACACAAGTCCAGTGTGTATATTTATCTTGCTGATTTCTTCTTAAAACTTTTCACGCTTATTCTCTTTATTCTTATTTGCAAATGAAAATAAGGATAAAACTCAAACTAAACTTATTAAATAGATTTAAAAGACAGAGATAGAAAGCACATAAAGTTTCATATTTCTTCTTTCTCCGCCTTCTGAATATATATCTATAATTCCTGTAAACAGTCTGACAACAAATGCAAAAATACTTATCATGAGTCCTCGAAACATTATGAGAGCTCAGATACAGTAAGTGATTAAAAAGGCAAAAAGACGGACACCTCTTTCTTAATTCTAGTAATTTCTTGGTAGAGATGAGACTGCTGCCCAGTATGGACGAGCAGAACTGGGGATGCTGGGGACTCACTGAGGCCAAACCTCACCAGTGGGAGTAATCTCAGCACTCAGCCTTGCCCTGATCACACAGATAATAACTTCTTATCAAGTAAGATATTGTTCAATAATAAGATGATTACTGAACATTGTTTTTTTATCAAAAAAACAGGTGTTATACTCCAAAAACTACACTGAATTATGAGAGAGGAAAAAGGAGAATTCACAGAGTATTAAACAAAACATTGATTACATTCAAGTTTTTCTCATTGGATTTTTGTACTCATTACCTCCTGACTGAGGCAAGCTACAATTTCTTCCACTGCAACCTACTTCAAAGATTGTTAAATACTAGTAATATAATATTAAAATGCAATCTATTTAAATTATTACAATATTGTACTTAATTTTTCAGAGTGTAGCTCTGGGTTTTGAAGTCTGGGGTCAGTGCTCTAATTCTGATGTAATCACCAGGACCTACCTTACTACAAGTAATATGCAACATCAGGAATTCTGATGCTCATTGGAAGTGAACACTGCAAGCAGCTGATCAAGAACTCCCTCCCATACTCACTCTTTTCCTTCTCTTCCTTTCTAGAAAAATATTATCTGCTGAACTGCAATGTGTTGTGATCTGAGCCACAGCATCGGTTCCAGGTTCCAAGACCCTTGACAAAATTAGGTTATATAAGGACGTAATGAAAAGAGCTATAGCTAGAGCATTTACAAGAGCCAGGCTGACATATTAGTTGCTTTTATATATCTTGAGGCAATGGAGAGACTCTTACACGATAATATCCTCTACTCTTGCTTCCATTTGTAATTACCATCAATTGCAATTGTAATTTACAACAATACAATAATATAAAAGTTGCTTAGACTAAATTTTATTGTAGTTGAAATTTTAGATAAATAGTGATAGTATTTATGTAATAAAGGCTAGATTCTGAACTTGTACATGTCAGATCTAACTTTTCTGTTAACTTTCTATTTAATATTTATGTTATAGAACAGTTTGAAGCATTGTGAAATGATAAGCTATGAAACGAAAGCAGTGGAATTCTTTCACATTATACTAGGTTAACAAAGCCAGATTCTGACCTTAAGATTCATAAAGATGAAGAAAATGAAGAAAACCAATATTCTTTACTTTGAGAGAAAAAAAAACCAACAACAAAACATATATGAGAAGTGTCTTGAGGATGTCCTTTTTCCAAGTTACTTACTGATGCACATTTGTTTAATCTGTCACAAAAAGCAGATATGAGTAGTTGTGTGGGCTAACATACTTTTATTTGCTTCCCATCAAATAGAAGGGGAATAGGTAGGTCAGAAAAAAGCCACAGACATGACCGCCATTAAATGGAAGAAGCCCCAAAGTTTGTCTTGGTCCTAAAGAGTAGTAACCTATGTAAAAGCACACACTTTTGACATTGAAAACCATATGTAACATTCTTAGGTAGAAAGTAGCAAAGTGCAAGGAGAATTAACTCAGGCTACTTAATGAGCATTCTATCATTAAATCTTTTCCCTTACTGTTTGTACTGTACTGAGGTGATACAGAACACTGACTCAGACAACAGTATATCTATATACTTTTTTTTAGTGAATTCCTGTATTATGTCATCATCATCATCCTGATGTATTACCATAACAAAATATTCCTATCATCTCCCTCCTCATGTAATATCATGAAATAACCTGACAGACCAGTTGTGCCGTCCACTGCATCATTAATATTTCTGTTTAGAAGAGTGGAAGTGCTTTTACAAAAAGTTTTAAGTAAATCTTTTTGTTTTCGTTTGGTTTTATAGACCTCACAAATGCAACATTAGTTATAAAAAAATATTGTGGATGTGAAATGTGAAATATTTAGGATGTTATAGTTCCTGGAAACCATATGGCTTTGAAGACTAAAAGAAGAACACTGTTACTTTTTCATATATTTGCCCATTAAAAAAGAATAGTCAGGGAAATCGTGGTATCTAGTTATGATGCCTTACAAACAGCTAAAATGAATTCCAATGTGACTTTTCTCCCCCAGGAATCAGGCAGATTTTTTTTTAGAACTATGTTAAACATCTCTTTCTGTAATATTTCCTATGAATTCTATTAGTCAGACTCCTTTTTCAGATTTTTTGTGATGTTTTATTGTTGTTGCTTTAGGTGTTTTTATCACCTGAGAGTCAGTCCCTCTCTTTTTGTTCTTGCCTGACCAGCCAGTAGCCCACTGGACCCCGCTGGGAATAGGTATGGGGGATAGCTTTTTCAGACCTAGCAAGTGTAAATAACATTATTTACCAAAAGGCTTGTGTGTGTCTATATTAGGTGGCAAGTGTTGTGTTTCTGTGTTTATTTTGCAGCCTGTAGCTTTGCAATGACCTCAGTGTACCTGGTGATCTTGAGATGAGCAGAGAGTTAAACTAAAGTAAGGATGCTGCTTTAACCACTTCAAATTTCTTTAGAATAAATATGTATTTGTTATCTATGTAGATGCATAATGTGTGTGCGTCCATTTGCTGTACATTTCAAACTGCTTTGCACAAGGAGATTATGTAAGCTAATCTTGCAAAGGTAGTTCCTTCAGAAACTAAACGTAGAGAGGAAAACCCCCTGCCTCCGAATTAAATTGATTGTAGAGTTAATTTACAAGAGGATACTTGAATAGGTTTTCCTTCACAGTCCTAGGGAGAACTTTTATTTTCTCAATAGTATACATTTAAAACTATGTTTGTTCTGAGCTATTAAGAGTCTTGTAAGTGTACTATGTAGGAATGAGCAAGCTTTGGGGCTGAATCAGGACTGTGCTGTCATTGTGTCTCCCTATAACTTATTCATTCACTCTCACATTTATTCTTGAAGACCTATAATTTATTCATCCTGAAAAACATTAGAGTATGAACAGGGGCTTACGCAGGAGGCTCCTGAAATCTAATCCTGATTATGATACATATCATATCATACCCTCGGGTGAGTCTCTTAGGTTCCACAGGTCAATTTACACATCTGTACAGTATGATGAGTGACTTCAGTGAGATATTGGGGAGATTAGTTATGTTTGTAATACACTTTAAAGATCAATAAACAAGCTAGTGTTAAGAATGAGGGTAAAAGAACAAAACTGCTGAAGTTCCATATGCAATGACAGTACTGGGATAAGGATTTTTTTAGCTGTGTCTGATCTCTTTATTTTCACAGCTTCTCCAAAAGGGAGTAGAAACTCAATCATGTAACGCTAACACCAGAATTCAAAATTTCAGTTCAAAGCAATATTGAAATCACCACGTTTGCTTTATTGTTTGGGAGCAAAATGCAAACAAAGGCACATATGCCAGGCTCTGAACGGTGGATCAGATTTTGAGGCTGGTAATATAGATGTGTTTTACTGTAAGAACCACTAAAACCATTTCCATAGCAAATCTGCATTTCAGCCTTTCTGCAGTGGTACGCTATGACCTTTATAACATATCTATTTTTTTAGTGATTAGACAAAAGCTTTGCTGGGCAATCAAAAATGGCTTTTCTGCTGTGTTTCCTGGGCAGCTTTAAGCTGAAGAGAATAAGTGATAAAATTTCAGGAGGAAAAAAAGCCATTTAAGATACAGATGAAAAAATTGAAAGAAAAGGTCTAAAAGTACATCTCAAAAGATCAAACTTCTTGCCCAAGTTGTAGCTGTGTTTCCACTCTGTAAAGTGGTGTGGCAGCAAGTATATTCTTTTAGCTCCAAACCTGCCCTATGCTGCCTTTTTCCTAGCTGCAAACCACCTGAATTATATTAGGCAGCAATGAATACTCCATGATTTGCCAATGGTCACACAACTGGGAAGAATAAAAGTCTAAACGCTCTAATGCTCAGCATTTGCTGTCGTTCATGGTTTAGTCTTTGCTTGTTTTTAATTAAAAAAATTATTTCATTTATTTGCTTGTTATATTGATACTGCAGTAGTTC
>JANHGB010003123.1:13410-49211 GCA_026283785.1 Coracopsis vasa | reverse complement strand
CCTGGCCTGGGAGGTGGTGAGTCGCGACCTGTGCTGAACACCTCCTGCCGCCTCCTTCCCTTCCTCTTCCCGCTGCCGCCGCCGATTGGCCCGATCCGCCCCGCCCCTGCCACGTCTCATTGGTCCACGCCGGCACGTGATGCCAACGAGTTGCTGGGCGCCAAATTCAAACTGATTTGTGCTGTGAGAGTGGCGGAGCCTGGAAGCGCTGCTGCCTGGCCTGGGAGGTGGTGAGTCGCGACCTGTGCTGAACACCTCCTGCCGCCTCCTTCCCTTCCTCTTCCCGCTGCCTCTCCGCGGGGGCTGGACGCAGGGCAGGCAACCCCACGAGAGCCGCGCTAGCAGTGCAGAGCGGCTGGGAGGTGGAAAGGCCTAGGCCAGGCCCGGCCTGGGGGCGAAGGGGTCCTGGTGTGGGGCAGATAGACTTACCAGCGAGCGTGGCAGGGCTGGGGTAGATGAAGGAGAAGCTGGGCTGCCTTTAGTACTCATCCTCTTACCACCTTTGGGGCCGTGTGTACAGGGGGTTGCTCCCGGTAGCAGCTCGAGGCCTTCTTGAAATGGCCCGCTCCCGTAGAGAATGCAACCTAAAGGTTACTCTTCTGTCGTTGTTTTACGGGGTCCTCTCTAAGTGAGTAAAGCAGGCCGCAAAGGGCCATGTACGTGCCTGAGCGTCTCGATTTGTGGCCTCTGGCTGCGGAGCAGACAGACCCTCATTGCAGGGCTGCCTGCTCCCTGCACATAGGGCATCAACAGCTCAGCGTCCATCTGTCGAGCTCTTTCTGGTTTGTGTGTATGCAGGTTATTTATGCTAATAATTTTCGTGTTTATTTGCTGGCACAGTCAAATCTACTAATACGAAAGATCTTTTTTGTTTCTATTCTGCCTGCCATATATAAATATTATTTGTGTTTTCTTGTTCTGGTATATTTTGCTGCAGGAGTCAGCCTCCATTTATTTCTTGAATTGCATGATATTTATAAGTGGTGTTCTCAGAAGGGACATGCTGCATCTTACCCTGAATGCAGTATCTCTAAATTTTATCTTCTCAGGTTTGTAATCTGAACCATCTGCTGTCCAAAAGCTTGACATTTAAATTGTATGATGCCCAGTGAAAAAATTATGTGGTTCTTGACAAATCTACGGAAAGAACAACTAAAGCATTTACTTTACATTTATCTTAAAGCACCTAACTTCTGCTGCATTTATTGTGTGCTTTTGTAGTATTTGGGACAGTCTTTGCTTCCCAGATCTTAAATCATCTGTTAAATTCCCTTTTTGCTAAGTTCATGTAATCTGGTTACAGCAATGAAATGTAAGAATTGGGATTACTATTTATATGTTACACCTTCCTAAGTCTTAATCTCCCTTTCTGTAAAGCACATATGTATATTTCCCTCATTATGATGTACTCTGTGGCTCCCAACTTGTGATGCAAATTATCTACTCTGCAAATATATCTCCTGAGATCACGACAAAGTGTGGACAAGGGAGATACAGTGCTGTTTTCCAGCAGCCTTTTCAATCTTATTAAATACTTTTTATTATTATTATTATTTTCCTCCCCTGTTGCTAGCTTTGTAGCAATTGCTGAAAACGAGCTCTACGTGATTTGCTGCACCTCTCCTAACTGTTCCTGCCCCCTGCACTCATATGTGCTATCTTTTTGTTTGCAGGATTTGTTTTCATCCCTTTCAATGGAGAGTGACTATAGAGGTCAATGATGAGGACCAGCCCTCGCAGGCCCTTAATTCTCAAAAGACGGAAACTGACCCTTCCACAGAATGATGTGCCCAGTACCTCAGCAAGAGATGAGAACAGTGGCCAGGATGAAAACACTCGTAAACAGGAGGTCAGCCAGCAGGACCAGCACAGCAGCCAACCTAGAGACAAAATGGACTGTGGCCTGCAGAAGTTCCCAACAGGAATAAAGATAATTGACCATCCTACTATGCCCAACACACAAGTGGTGGCCGTCCCTACAGATGCAGATATCCAGAGCATCATAGAGGCACTGACAGCAAAAGGAAAAGAATGTGGCAACAATGGGCCAAACAAATTCATTCTCATTAGCAGTGGGGGCACATCCCGTTCAGCAGGTTCAACACCATCACAGCATCTCTCATCAGAGAAGAAACCCAGTACAGTAACTAAGGCAGCAGATGGTCAAGAAAGAGAGAGGAATGTTACACAGACACCTGGTCTTGCAGGAGGGACAATGCTCTGGCATTCAAGAATTGATTCTGCGGCTGGACAGGAACAGGAGAGCAACAGTATGTAATCTTAACCATTTTTTTTGGTCCTGACAAATAGACGAAGAGATGTGAAGTGGGCCAATGAGTGTAGTGCTTGGATCTCAGTATGCAATAACAAGAACTATTTTGCTAATTACCAAATAGCATGGATTTGATTCTAGTAATATACATAGCTATGCATATGCAGTGAAATCTGAAGGATCCTAGTGGATATATTTTTGATGGAAGAGATTGTAAATAAAGGTGTATAACAAAGCAAAATTTTAATGTTGGCAGAAAAAAACTGGCTTGAGGAAGTCAACTCTAGGAAAAAAAAAGACTAAGTTTCTTCTAGCAAAAGGGTTATGGCTGTATTCAAGACTAACATAGGGCATCCTCATCAGTGACAAAACATACGGGCCTAGAGCTGTGAAAAAGAGATGATTCCCATCCTTTAATAACTAAGTGTCAAGTCTCTTTCCCCCTGGGCTGTCTCATGAAGCTGCTGAGTAAATGTTAGAAGTGGGTTGGATTTTACTTTGAAACACTGCTCAGATCAAATTTGGATTTGCAACTTAAAATAGCTATGTAGCTTTTGAGCTGTAGTAAACCTTATCCCACAGTATACTACTGTCTGATAGAAACCCATAGACAGCTGCAATAGCTGTGCTGCTACAACCAACCTCACCAGAAATAACGAAATTGCTAGTTTTCACTGATGCATTTCAAAAACCTGGAGACATCAAAAGTTCTGGCTTGGGTCTTGTGAGCTAGGGCTTTCAGTCAGAGTTTGTCACTACTTTTCTTGGCCTCTGCTTACTATATTCATCCATTAATTAAACATATTTGAATTCTTGATGTACTGGATCAATATTGTCTTGGTTTTGTTGAGAGCAATAGACTGGTTTGAATGTTTGTTTTTAAGGCTGCAGAAATTGGGCAGGTCATAGAATCATAGAATAGCTAGGGTTGGAAAGGACCTTAAAATCACCTAGTTCCAAACCCCCTGCCATGGGCAGGGACACCTCACACTAGACCATGTGGCCCAAGGCTCTGTCCAACCCAGCCTTGAACACTGCCAGGGATGGAGCATGTACTACTAGATCATAGAATCATAGAATAACTTGGCTTGGAAGGGACCTTAAAGCTCGTTCCGTTCCAACCCCTTGCCACGGTAGGGACACCTTCCACTAGACCAGGTTGCTCCAAGCCGTGTCCAACCTGGCCTTGAACACTGCCAGGGATAAGGCAGCCACAGCTTCTCTGGGCAAGACAGAGACAAAATGGTGGTTGAATTCGTTCCACAAGAAACATTAGAATTGCAATATCATCTTGTCACTACCTTGAGATGGGCATACATCTTCTAGAAGTGTGACTACTTCCTTCCTTTTGGCACTTGAGATGAAGGGGAAAGAGGGTTACTTTATGAGTAAGCAGAGCTATGGGCTTGTTACCCCCACAGGCAGTGGCAAGACAACGAGCTCTGTGTTGGACAATAGTCTCACTAACATCCAGTGGCTGGGGAAGATGAGATCCGATGGGCTAAGTCCCTGTTCTGTGAAGCAAGACACAGGGAAAGAGAACCAGATGCCTCTGCAGAAAACAATCAAGGTAAGTAGGCAAAGACAACAGAGCATGTGCTAAAACTTTTGATAGGGAAGTAATCCATGTGCATCAGAAGACTTGCAAAAAGTAGGTATCACCATCTTTAAGTAACCTGAATTTGTCATTTTCTGATTTGAATAACAGAACCTGTAAGATCCAGGGATATTCCATGGCCCTTCTTTGTCAACTTTCTGAGCATTAATGTATCATTGCTTTCATCTCTCAGACTGAAGAAGATTCTGCTGCTGATGAAATTCCTATTGCCGCTGCTGCTGCCTCATGGCAGGATTCAGTATCAGAACGACCTCCTTACTCCTACATGGCCATGATCCAGTTTGCCATCAACAGCACTGAGAAGAAGCGTATGACTCTAAAGGACATCTATACCTGGATTGAGGATCATTTCCCATATTTTAAATATGTGGCTAAGCCAGGTTGGAAGGTAACAAGCAGGCTTTCAAGTTGCTGAGGGCCACAGGGTGGTATTCTATAGGCTTTCTGAGTGAAAATGAAGAGTTAGCCAGCCTGCAGAGCAAAGTGGAAATTAAACACCCCACCCCATGTACCCTCTCATTCCAGATGTTCCCTGTTCCACTTTTGTATCCCTTTTTTCATTCCACTTAGGCAAGATGATGGGATGTTTGATCACTGGAGAAAGAATAGGGATCTCAAGAGTAAGTAGAATAAGAGATTAATGACAGGGTTGGCTGGGTATGCAGTAAATATGAATGTACATGTTGCCTGCACTTTGGAATCTAATCCCTCTGCCAGGGCTGAGGTAGACCTTGCTGTGCTGATAGTGGAACTACCACTTTTCAACCTCCCCCACGCTTCTTTCCCCCCCAGAATTCCATTCGGCACAACCTGTCCCTTCATGATATGTTTGTCCGTGAAACATCTGCTAATGGTAAAATTTCATTCTGGACTATTCATCCTGATGCAAACCGTTGTCTAACACTGGACCAGGTATTTAAGGTGAGTGCCTCATGCAAAGGAAATGGAACAGGCCGTCTAGTTCCTAAATGCCACGGTATCCAGATACATCTTATTTTTACAGGAAGGTTAAACTGTTTCGACTTCAGCCTTTTTGTAGAAGCTGGATTCGGTCATTTCTCTTGATAAATAGACAAAAGCTCGGTATTGAAAGAAAAGGTGCATTTGTCTGTGCATGTGATCTGGAACTTCTGTGGGATATATTTATTCCTCAGGTGGTGTGCCAAATGTAATGATTTAAGTTCTTCATAAGAAGCTTTCCACTGAAATCAAGTAGGGGTTCCTATGCTGTTTGATTAGAGAGTAATAGGGTAGAATTGCCCTATCCCAGATAGGTATTTGAGGAAGTACTGTTTTGTGGAAGAAACTGAGCTTCTGAGTGTGGTATAGGTTTAAATGCTTCTGTGTTTTCTGCAGTGGGTGGGCAGATAGATTGATTCTTGTTTGCTCAGATAATACAAGTTTTAAAAGTCCCATTTGTTCCCCCGTTGGTTGATAACTTCATCTTATTTTTTCCCCCTCAATGCCTTGCTGCCACCAGCCGCTGGACTTGCGGTCACCAACATCGCCTGAGCATTCTGAATCAGTAAGACTTACCCTCTGGCCTGGGGCTTGGGCTTCCATTCTGCTCTTGCCAATCACTGAAGGAAAGGACAAGAGGTTTCGGGAGGGGGACTAAGTCACTGCTGCACCTAATCATACAGCTCCATGCACACCCTCTTTGGGGAATGGAGTTTAGCCAAAGGTTAATTGCCTTCAGATTATATGCTGTCTCTACAGCTGGCAGAGCTGTACAGCTTTGAGCAACTAGATGTAGGCTGCAGTGGGTACCAACAGGCTTCATAGAACAAGCCCAGACAGAGATTTCTGGTAAAACCCTCATCTCCACAGCAGCAGTCCCAATCTGCTTTGGGGGCTCTGATACAGAAAGAACAGGATCTCTCCATGCTCCTTTTTAATTTTGTAACCCAGGTGCATCGTGTCTCTCAGAAGGATGAATCTGTTTGCACTTTCTTTTGCATTCAGCAGTTTTAACAATGACAGGTTTGCAAGCAGCCAAACACTTTTCTGACATGGCTACAGCCCTGGCCTTCTTTCTGTCTGCTAAGACTTCTCATTCCTCTGTTGCCTCTGCTATTCCACTTGAACATCTATCTGGTCTGTGGTTTGTATAGAAATCAAATATACAATAAAGCTACCGTATTTGCCTTTCCTCAGACACTGAGGACACTGAAACCAGGTCACTTCTGCAGTGGAATCTGCAGCTGGAGCAGCGCTGTCATGCCATCTTTTTTTCTACACAGCTTTTGGTTGGCAGCTGGCTTTGAGATGGCATGGCTGCAAAACAGCAAGTGGCACAGAGCTAGAGCTGGCATGAATGCTGGTTGCTAACAGGTGCTCTGTCTGTATTAGCAAAGCATAGGCTTCTGGATTCTCAGTTCTGGGTAAGGCAGCAGAATAAAGTTGGATTTTTCTCTTTAAATCTCTTCTCCTCTTTCTTATTTCACAATGACTGCAGCAGCAAAAAAGACATCTTCCAGATCCCCAGAAGAACATGGGAAGCAACAGCAGTAGCAAAACTGAACCCTCGAATGCACGTGAGTGTCTATATCATCCTTGGCCGAAAAGAATCAGCCTCAGAAATCTGGGGTGCTCTCCCAGATTCCCTTAGGAATAACAGTGGAAATTGTTATTCAGGTTCACCAGCTTTTAGTCTTCCTACTCTCAGGTTTGGAGCTGAAGGCAGTATTGTTATATTTGAGAGAGGATGTGATGGGGACATAAAGGGAATTGGGTACTCAAATGGAGTGAAAGCAGAGCTTGCCCCAACTTGAGGGTTATGATCTGTATGAAAGACTACTTTCTTGTTCATCAGGCCTTCCAGCTTGGAATTTGTATCCTCAAACTTAGCAGAGAAGGCAGGTGAGCCTACCTCTGGATATTTATTTTGGGGTATTTAGAAAGACTTCCTATTAGATGCCTGGGTTTCAAGAAGTAGTAAAGGAAGGGCAAGAGGCTAGCAAGTCTACTTTCCCTTCCAGGCCGAAAGATGAAGCCTTTGCTTCCTCGTATCAACTCCTACCTGGTTCCGATCCAGTTTCCTTTGAGTCAGCCTCTTGTCTTGCAGCCTTCTGTATCCATGGCACAGGGAGCATCCATCAACAGCTCAGAGACTTTCCGAAGCAATAAGCGTGTGCGCATTGCTCCAAAGGTTGGTTTCCTGTTTTCTGAGGGTGTTTTGGTTTGGTTCTTTCGGAGGAGGGGGCATTGGGTGTGAGGGGTGTTGTTTATTTTTCTTTACTATAGCTCTTGCTTTCTATGGGCCAAAGGCTCTATGGATTGGTCAAGAAAATTTTTTTATACTACTTGGATGTGAAAAAATAAGAATGGAAGAAACGGCCTTGTTCTGCCCCTAAAACATCCATATTTTTGATAGCTCTGAAGAGACATGTAACATAGGGAACTACTTCTGAAAGAGCATTTATTTGCATGTAGTCTCTTTTCACTATCATTTGGATTTTGGGTGGGTTAGATCCTTGGTTACTGACTGCATATCACTTGTGTTTCTTTGTAGATGTCACTCTCTACAGAAGAGTCATCCTCTCTAACCATGGCCGCTGTCAAGGAGGAGAGTCAATGTAATGAAGGTTTATTTTCTCCTACCCCTTGCCTAAAGGAGAGTTGCTCCCAGCCTGGTAAGGGATCAGCTTCTTTCCCTGAAAGCAACTGTATTAACGAGGAAGAAGGCTCTCAACTGGATGACTGGCTGTCCCCATTTGCTTCAACCCTAACAGTAAAGGAAGAGCCAGGCTTGTTCCTCCCAGTCTCATCCTCAAAGGAGAAGAAACAATTCACCCTACTGAAGTCACCATCTAAGACTGTTTCTGACACGTTAGTTATAAAGAGACGGGAAAGGCGGGAAATGAGCAGATCCAGAAGGAAACAACGCCTAGCATTGCCTTGCTCAGAAGAACCTGTCCTCGTTTTGCCAGAAAGCAATGGCTCTGACCCTTTCCAATTAGGGGCAGACCACCCCTTCCTGCAGGAAAGCCAACCTCTTGAGAACGTATCACAGCTCAGCTGCTCACAGGGGGAAGAGGGGCCTTTTAAAACACCAGTCAAGGAGATGTTCAGCAAATTGCCCGTTTCTTCTACTCCCAGCAAAGTCTCAGCAGCTACTACCCCCCCATTAGGGGGCCTTGACCCCTGGAAGCCAGCATCCTTAACCAAGGAAAGTCACGAGCTGGACTTCAGTCCAGTGAGAACCCTTCAATTGCCATTCACCCCCCTCCGGGAGAACCAGGACTTGCTGGGTTTTAACACCACACCTCTTAAAAATCCCCTCTTTGAGTCCCCTCGGGAACTGCTCAATACAGAATCCAGTGACATGGTGCACATCCCCCTCACAAGCTCTCCAGCTTTTACTCATGAGTCTACTAAGCAATTATCTGTTGAACTGCCAGCTTCTGGCTTTACTGAAAACCGTTCGCTCATGGAAGGCCTTATCCTTGATACCATGAATGACAGCCTGAGCAAAATTCTCCTAGATATCAGTTTTCCTGGTCTTGAGGATGAAAACTTAGGAACAGACATTAGTTGGTCTCATCTTATACCTGAACTCAAGTAAACTGGCCTGAGGACTGAATTTGGCTTGTTCTGATATTACAGAAAGCACTCTACTCTTCTGAGATCTGTTCATGTAGTCTAGGAAGACTGTCTGCTTTTGACTAAATACCAAATGCGTGGTAACACAGGGCATTATTGACTCCTGCTAAGCTGGGAGACAGGCCCATTGGCTGCTATGAGCTCCCTTTATGAGTTGCAATAGATTTTATGTGGAATAAGATAGAAGCTCTCTAACCCTGTGCTAGAGAGGGGTTCCTGGAGAGAGGTTATCAAGGGAACATCTATGTAGACCCTAAATGGCATTTGCTATTCAAGGTATCAGAGGAAATGGATACACGCCTCAGTTATGAACAATAGGAGAGAGCCTGGGAACCTTCTCCTAGCTCTGTCCTTACTTCCCTTCACTTTGTTCTCCTATTACTTCGTATCTTCTGTGTAATTTTCATGGCTGTAAATACTGTACATTCCTTAAATTAGCTTTTAATTATAATAATATAATTTTATTCTTATAGGGTTATATGAATATTTGGGCTAGTAAAGGGTTTGTCTTAGAGTGTTGTCTGTATGTTCCACATCTCCTGTATTCTACCCTAGATAACAGCCCAAAATACTTTTTTTCTTCGACTGCAGAAACACATTGGTTTAGGCTGCTCTGAATGTTCTTGGGACAAAAATCTGAAAAAATACCTTTATATGATTCAAGTCAAAGTGGAATAGTTTGTTATCTGGATTGGAGCGCAAAATTTTGGTTTGGCTTCCTTTTCTGAAGCTGGAATGGAAAAGAGCTTGGATCAAACTCAATAGCTCTTCTGGTTCCAGACTCCTGCTATTATGTACCTAAAGGACTAGGTAGAGTCACTGTTGCATTCAGATGGACTTCTATTGACTGGTTAAAGTTGCCCTTATTACAATCATAAGTTGAAAATGTTAAAGAATCCTATAAAGTGAATGCTGGTATTTCCACTGAAAAGCAACCTTGGAAACACAAGGTATGCTTCTCTTAGTGCAATAGGACAACTCATCCCAATTCCCTAGAACTCGTGTCAAAAAAGGAAATTGCCATAAAAAGACCTGAACCTTCTGCTTTTAGGCAAATGATGGCTCATGTATCTACGTACTCAATAAAGCTTCTGTGGGAACACAGCCAAGTATTCTTTACTGCTTTCATTCTTAGCAGCATGCTCAGGATGGGCCATAGCATGAGCAACCGATTTTTGTTTGTCTATTGTGTGTGTTTTCTGTGCTAAGTGAGTAAGTGATCATTAGGTTGTTTTCAGTATTCCTCAGGCCATATTGGCCATTTTACATTAAATTTGATTACTCAACCCCTTACTTCATCTAATGTACTTTTTCCTGCTGTTCATGGGTGAATCCTGACTTTACAAGTCAGAAAAAAGCAACCTTAGTCTAAAACATCAGAACACCCCCAGCAGACTAGTTTCTGTATTTTATAAATGCAAAACAAGTCTCGTACAAAAATCTTTATTTCCACCTTTCCCAATACGCACAAAATCAAATTTAGATGTGTGTCGTTTTCAGAACTGCTGTTCTGTTGTGTGCATGTTAAAGGTTATTTGCCCTCAGAAGATGCTTCAAGCACTTTGTGTTGGTGATTATTATTTCATTTTTTCTGGGGACCAATACTGGACTCCCAGGTCTGCATTTCTGCCTGCCTAGCACAAGTGGCTTGAGGCCAACAGTGAAAAATGCTTTACTAGGCTGCCATGTGAATTTCAGACCAGAAGATTTTTGTCAGTAATTACAAGTTGAAGTTCCATCCCTTCTGATTGAGTCTTAGGGTTTCCTTACCACTAAACAGGAAATAAAAAAGGATTTCTGAAAGCTTAGGACTAAGAACTGTTGTGGTGGTATTGTGCATTTTGTTTAGGATTGATTTGCCAATATTGCCTGTGCAGGCAGGAGGTCTTGATTCCTTCTCTGCTAACGTCCTGTATGAAGCAGTTAATGTCTTCCAGCCAGGATTTAAGTCATTCTCTGACCAGGACATTGTAACAGGCTGCTACGAAAACTGATCAAAACTGCACAGCACATCTTGTCTTCAGAGAGGAGAGCTGAGAGCAAAGCTGTAAATCTATAGCCATAAAGCCCAGGGGAAGAAGAAAAGCAGATAGAAGGAGTGATCATGAGCTGTGGAAGAGACACACTTTCTGGTTTGTAGAGCACTTTCTGCTAGTGTCTGTTACACATACCATCAGAATTATCTACCCTCCATGTCTGCTTCCTTTGTTTTGTTTTTTATGTACTCTATTTTAAACCAGAAACAATTTAATTACATAATTTCAGAAAGTCAAGCAAAACAGTCAGCACAAATGACAGCACAAACTACAATCAGACATGTATGGCTTATGGCCCTTGCTTTGGGTCTCTATTACTTTCTAATGGACATATAGTAGGTTCCTTCCAAAAGAGCCTTTGTTTATTTAGTAATGTAACTTGTAGAAGGAAAATGTTGTGGTTACAACTTGATGCTGGCTCATTAATGTCAGGACTGTTTGAAAAATGGATAGACCAATTTTCCAGCAGCACAAAAAACCCCTCATCTTCAGAGGAAACTCTTAATATTGCTGATATTTTCCATAGAACGATTTATTTTTTTTCCATTCCCAATATGGTATCTTTTATTGGTGTACTGTATTCTTTCACATTTTATGTATTTCTATGTAAGTTTTAATAAAAGTAAAGTTTTGGATAATACCATTACACAACAGGACAGAGCATCCCATCACAACTCTATGCTTCTTTTCATGAAGTGAAATGTTTAGGTTGTTTATATATTTCTTAAATCTGAATTCTGAGATTACATGTTTGTCTATGCACAAAGTTACTTTGGATTGTGGAACAGTATGAAATTCCAACTTCAATTTCTATTCTGAATAATGCATGTATATTTTTAAGCCCTGAAACACTTGACTTAGGGGTAGTTGTGTGACTGTTGCAGTATAATCTCTCCTGAATTATCAATGGGCATTTTTCACTTCAAGCTTCACTTCAGAAAAGCTTTTGTTTAAGGCAGTTAAAATTTTGCCTGCTTAGCTGTTATTACACATAGAGAGGTAACTAGGAGAGGAATTGCTTTGGGCATTTGCCAGTAAACAGTACATGAAACTTTAATAAATATATTGATTGTCAAGAACTTTGTCACCTTCTTAGGGCTACTTCCTGTAGGCTGGAAGTGCCCATATGGAATCTGTGCTACTGCTGTTTCTCCATTTAGACTCTCTCAGTTCTGTCATGTTCTCCATGACCACACCCTACTTCATCTTTGCTCCATATGCAGTGTCTGTTCCCCCTCTCTTGACAGAGGGCATGTTTACAGGTTAGGGCTCAGATGCTGGGAAAAAACATGGTGCTCCATGTGTCAGGTCATCAGTAGTCCTGCCAGACCTTTAAACAGGGCTTTCATGTTTGCAGTTTCTGTCAGTAGTCTCCCAGGAGACTGTATGTCTCTATGTTTCCTTTTACCACCCCAAGTGTTTACATGCAGATCAGGATGATCCCCAGCCTCCAAACCCCCACCCTGCTAGCTAGATAATTTTGGTGCACATACACGTGCTCTTTGTAGACCTTCACCCCCTCCTTCTCAGCCCCTCTTTTCATTTTCAATACATCTTAACCACTCTCTGCCTCAAAGGATACTTGGAACCTCTGTCATCCCTTTATAAATTCAAATCACAATGTAGCCTTAAAATTTTGGATAATTAACAGTGTTTGATGTATTTAGCATCCCATGATAAGAGGGTGAGAAATGTCAGGAATGCAACAGAACTAACGCCCTAAAGTGCATCTCTTGTAACTTGTAGAACCACTGAAGATGCTTTCAGCATCACAGTATCAATATCCTTTTCCAAGTATTTGCAAATAATTATATCGATGCCCCAGAATGGTCTAATCTGAGGAGCTCTACCCTGTAGCTAATTATTGCTTGACAGCCTGCATTCCTCTTGCATGCCCATGGGACTGGCATAATACAATGATAAGAGCTGGTTTGCTGTTTCCCATAGCTGAATCTCAGTTTTGATTTGTTTGCTATTTTTATTAAAATCTTGATTGCTGGAGTCAGGAGATCATGAGATAATCATCTCAGTTGTCATTCAAATCATGCCAAGGCCTAGCCATCAAGAATGCAGAGAACAGCTGGGTGATACAATGTATGAATGCAGCCTAAAGGCTAAAGAACCAAAGGAAACCAGTATTCATAATTTAAAATAACTTGCGTTGTTGAACTACCATTGTTATCCATCAAATCCTCTATCTGTCACTGTATACGCATTGTATACACAAAACTGCTTATGTACTAGCAGTACTACTGTGCTGGTGCTTTCATCATTAAGTCCTGATTTTTTGAGCAGAAAATATTCATACTATCACTCTCCAGTAGAGTTATCCTTGTTCTAGTGGGGAAGGAAGGGGCAGGGAACACCAGGAGTTTGGTTCAAACAGTTTGATTTCTTCTATATGTGACAGGAAAGAATATTTTGCTCAAGTTAAAATAAAAAAATTAAGAGCAAACTTTTTTTTCAAGAGACCTAGGGCCTCCGTGCTGTAGAGGGAGTTTTTCAGGGTGTCCTTCTTGGCTTTGATGTGTTCTTTTTTGTGAGCTGAATGAAAATATTCCAATTTTTGGCTGTTATAAATATTCTTTAGGAAAATCTATTTCACATCCTTAGCAGAATCATAGTTGGCAACTAAAATCTGAGAAGATATTAGTTCAGTACAAAGTGTGCTCCAGCACAGACTTGCTGAGTATATAAGGATTTCTTTCTGAACTTGCTTTTCATGACTGCCAGCAGCTGAGCATGTGAACATGAGCTCTCTTGCATGACTTCTGCTGGGCTTCAGGGACTGGATGACAAGAAGGCAGACCTTGATGGTTACCCAAAGAGCCAAATGGAGGCATGGGTCAGAAGACATAGAATCATAGAATCATTTAGGTTGGAAAAGACCTTTAAGATCATCAAGTCCAATTGTAAACCTAACACTGACAAATCCACCACTTAACCATGTCACGAAGTGCCACATCTACACATCTTTTAAATACCTCCAGGGATGGTGACTCAACCACTTCCTTGGACAGCCTGTTCCAATGGCTTGACAAACCTTTCAGGGAAGAAATTTTTCCTAACATTCAATTTAAACTTCCCCTGGTGCAGCTCGAGGCTGTTTGAGAGGGTGAAAAACAGGAGAAGTTTGGATAAGGACCATCACGGTCGCATATTCAACAGTCCTTACGTTGAAGGTTGAGGCAAATGATTTGATATCACAGAAAAGCATGAGAAATGTGAAACACTGTTTTCAGGGTTTGGGTTTGACCGTTTTACTAGGTGTGAGACCAGTGTCTTGCGCCTACCAATAAGGAAAAAATACAATGTGGAAAAGGTGCTGATTCACTAAGCAGGACTGAGGAGTTATTCCTGAAGAACCATCCACAACAGCATGTCTTTAAAGGTTTAGCCAGTGAGCACTGATGCTTGAATTGCTGTGTTTCTAAATAAAAGCCTGCCTGAACAAGAGAGCATAGGTAGGCTGCAACACCATTTAGAGTGTCTGACTCCCCCCAGAATTGAGTGTGAGCATCTGAGTAGCCCTGCTTCCATAGAACTGCTCCAGTTAAGATGCTCACGGAGCATCACATTGCAGCAAACACAAACAGGCACAAATATACGTGGCTTAGACTGTGTATACTGACAAATATAATTGGCTAAAGGGATTATAGTTAATTTCTGCAAGTAATACTGCTGACTGTTGTCGGTGTAATATACAAAGCAAGCTATTTACAAATGTGACAGGAAACATTGCAGTATACCTTGAAAGTACTCGTAGAAAAGTTTTCTGCATCACTTGTTGGAGGACTCTAAAAGTAAAACCTATCCCCAAAGGAGATCTGGGGCAAGGACACTCAATGGAGAGATTCTTCACCTTCCTAGGACTACATCTAGGCTTCATTTTGAGCAAGATGAGATCTGCTCTCATTCTACAGCTAGCTAGACGCAAGGAAAAAGTGTATAGATGATTGTGTTATTTCTTTGCTTTTGTTGTTGCTTTGTATGGAAAAATAGAAGCTTTGACAGAAGCTCATAGACAGCTACTCAAAGCACCTTGCCAAGACTCTGTAAGTGCTTTTAGTAAGAAGCCCACACATATACATACCAAATCAAGCATTTCAAGGCAACTCTAATAATGCAGGGTTTTACTGTTTGAGTACACAGCTTTGAGGACATCCTCTGAAAGGAGCCTTAAAGGTGTAAAATTTTCATCATTATTATGGCAGAATATAGAGACTTAAAAAAAAAATCTGTTTGTGTCAGGGACAAATGCATTCTTTGCCTCAGGCTAAGTAGATAATGGAAATACTGTTCTCCCTAAAGACAGGAAGTGAAGGGACAGTGAAATGAAAACAACTAGCCAGAGACACACACAGGAGACATCTTTGAGACTGCACATTTCCAAGTACCGTGCTATTGGCCTTAAATACACAACTATCCTTCATCTCAGACCCTTGAATACTTTTATTGATAAGCACATTCATACCAGAAATTATTCTCTACTTTTAACATCTTCATGAGCACAGATAACCTCTAGCATGTGTGAGATAGTTGCCATTGCTATGTGCATTACTACTCTGTATTAAAAGTGGATATTCTTCCCCCTTGTGAAAGCAAAGTCTAAGCCATCTAGCGTAATTCATGCAGCAATGTAATGGAAGGGGGAATTTTGTATTGCCTGTTGCATGATCAGCAACTGTTCTGTGACAGTGCTAACTATTTTTACCAAACAGAAAAGGCTCCTTTGTATGCAGCCTAGCTCAAGCAGTGAAATTGAAACAGACAGAACAAAAATCATTACAGGCGACATTTACACAGCATGGAGAATTCATATTGGACAATATTGTTCCAAGTTTGCCACAGTGTTTTCATAAATCTAGCTGCTGTGGCAAATGACTACAGAGACTTGACCCTAAGTTATCAAATTAAGCAACCAATTTTACTTTCTGAATGACTTTACAGGCAGAACACACTTTGCTGTCCAGCAGCTCAGCTTAAAACATTATGTACATCTGGGATGACATTTATCTCAAAGAAATTTGACAGACACATTCACAGATATAAATCCTGTGACCTGCTACTTATTATTTTAAGAATAGGAAGCTATTTTATTATCCAAATAGACAAACTGGAGGGAATTCAAAGCAGAGGAAGCTTTTTTTTTAATAAAGTATTTTTTTCCAGAGATAGAAGAGAAGAGAGAAGCAAGCACAGTTTGCCTGAGTAAGGTTTGTCCTCTCATCCCTCCTCTGCACCATCTGTGCATCCACAGACTGTGCACAGGCTGTGAGAATTCCAGAGGACGAACAGAAATTCATCCCATGGTTATCCTGCACTGGGTCATCACAAAGAATCTCCTGGCCTTTCCATGGTTGCTTTTAAGTCACTTTTACAGGCACTTGAAGCTTACTCTACCAAACTGAGACAGTACCTTGAGAACTGGTGTAATGTGGAAACAGCCTGTGAGCTGCTTACATAATGTAGGCTCTACTGTTGAGCTCTGTAACAGCCCAGCTTGACACAAACGCAATGTAAAGCTCTTTATCTACAATCCACCCTCTCACCTGCACAGTGCTGGCACTACAAGAGGATGAAATAACAGTTTCCAAATTGCTGAAAGAGAGAAAAATTCAAATCTGAAAAGAATTCTCTAAGAAGGCAACAAGTATTAGAGTTGCAAAAGTAGTAGGAGAATATTTTAAAGAGGAATGATTTGGTTAGGTAAAGCTTTCTAGCATTGAGAAACAAGGAAAATCTGTGGTGAAAGAACCTCAGCTTGTGAAATTTAAAGTCAAATCAGTGAAAGCTTTTAACAGAGCAGCTTCTTGAAAAGATGAGATACTCCTTCATGCTCCTGGCAGAGGGAGGTAAAACTTTCACTCTGTCTCATATCCTTTAATCTGGGAGTTGCTGCTTTCAGCAAAGGAGTCCGTTTCTCCCCTTCACTACTCCGGGTTCAAGAATTTCTTCAACAAAGGAATATCTGTCTAGAATACTGACCCCTCTCCTGTTTCTTTGGGTTGGATACTTGGAAATGCTGCTTTCAGTGCCTTTCCTCAAAAATATGGGCACTAGTTTTGAATTCTCTAAATCCATTTTATTTTTCTAACACAAGCTGTTGGTGAGTCACACTATTTTCGAGGTATAGCATATACTATTTGACAGGGAAAGGCATAGATACTGAGAAGAAACTTAAAATTTGTTGCATTGCCTGGCTTTCCATTAGAAAACCTTTAAGAATGTCCATTCTGAAAAAAACTCTGAAAGCACCTAACCTACTTAGTAAATATGCTCTGTTTAAGAAGAACAGGATGGAAAAAGTAATAGTTGAATAGAAAAAAAAAACAAAACAGTGACCTAGAACCCAGCATGCCTCTGAAGGGAGAAAATAATATCTTAGCTGACTCCATTCTCCACCAAAATGGTAGGGATTTTTGCCAGATCTGGGAACTAACATACCACAGGATATAAAGATTTAAGTGACCTGGTCTTTGTAGCAGAAGGGATGAAGGAGGTGAGGATGCTTTAAACAAGATTTGAAGAATTCTCCTCTTTGAGTCACTAGGAGAGAAATATTTTGTGAGTTAGGGTCCAGAATTATCTGGTCAGACCCTAAATCAGGACTATTCAAGCTATGGCTCCATCACAGCTGCAAGGCAAACCAATTTTGCTTAGGCTTTGCCAAAGGGTTGTGCAAGAATAAAGGGTAGCTAGCTGCAAGGAGCAACTGGGAATGGCAACTATGAGAACTTCCTCTTCTTCATGTCCACATGCACATTCAAGGTGGGAGACGGTCTCATCAGAAACTGTAATTCTGCCTATAGACTTCAAGGCAGGGGCTGCACGGAATCTGGTTCCAAGATGTTCTGTTCTACTTTATAATGTTATGATCCATTCTGAGTCTTTAAGAAAATTGACACTGCCATTGCTCCAGCAGATACAGAGCTGCCTGGTCAAGGCTGGCCTGCTGAGATGTTCACAGTCAGCAGGAGAGTAAACACCTCTTGGCCCTGTGTAAGAGTAGAAGTGCATGATTCAGTATCGCTTTATGGGAGTGATTAAAGGACTTAATAACAAGACTCGAAGGATGCTCAGTGAGGACACAAGAGGGCAAAAGTGTGTGTAAATCAGGAATCATGACAACCTAGAAGCAAAAAACCAAGACCTTAGGAACACAGCTTCCGTAGAAATTTCCATCATTTTGACTCTCTTCTTAATTTGGCTTTCAGAGAAATGAAGACAGTTGAAAACAGCTTTGCTGAGCTCTTCATGAGATTCTGTCTGTGTTATGCTCTTGTGAGATCCTACTTGGAGTATTGTGTACTGTTCTGGTGTCCTCAACATAAAAAGGACATGGAACTGTTGGAAAAAGTCCAGAGGAGGCCACGAGGATGATCAAGGGCTGGAGCACCTCCTGTGTGAAGATAGGCTGAGAAAGTTGCAGCTGTTCAGCCTGCAGAAAAGAAGGCTGCGTGGACACCTCATAGCAGCCTTCCAGTATCTAAAGGAAGTCTATAAGGATGCTGAGTAGGGACTATTTATTAGGGACTGTAGTGATAGGACAATGGGTAACGGGTTCAAACTTGAACAGAGGAAGTTCAGGTTAGATCAGGTTAGATAAGAAAGAAATTCTTTACTGTAAGGGTAGCGAGGCACTGGAATGGGTTGCCCAAGGAAGTTGTGGATGCTCCATCCCTGGAAGTGCTCAAGGCCAGGTTGGACAGAGCCTTGGGTGACATGGTTTAGTGCGAGATGTCCCTGCCCATAGCAGGGGGGTTGGAACTAGAAAATGTTAAGGTTCTTTCCAACCCTCACTACGCTATGATTCTATGATTCTACAATGTTGGAGTTTGGCCTTATAGTGTAAAGCAGTTAGAATATATTTCTACTCCCATTCCTGTGAAATCTGGTTCTGCAGGCTGGTGCTGTTGGAACCGTGATACCTTGTGTAAAAGAATTAGCATACTGGGAACAAAAAGGTTAACCTCTTCAAATTTCACAATGACTCTAAAAATGACCAGCCTCCCTTCTAACGTTGGAAAACGAAAGATCCCAAGAAAAATGCAAACGCTGTGATGAGTAGCAAGCAGTAAAAGGTAGACACCAGGCTCTGTTTTGCATTAAGGCCAACTTTTTTGTAGTTTCTGTGACCACACTGAGGTCTCGTGATGACTGACTGGATTTACACTGGATTTACTTCCTAACATTGCAAACTCGTGTTATATGCAATCTAGAACATAGAAATAATTGGCATCAGTAATGTTGGAATGTTACATACTGCTAAGCTGGAAAATAAGAAAGGTAAAAACAGAAAGCCTCCTTCTGCTGCAATTTTCATAGTCTGTTGCTGCTATTCCTTCCATGTTGCATATGAAAGCTGTTTCATTCCCAGGTGACATTCATGGAAAGGTCATGCTGTCCTCAGCTTCACACATGAATAAAACTCAGTTTCCTCCACTGTATGTGATGTCAGAACTGATGCTTACTGAGGCAGTGCATTCACCAGTGAAAAGAGATCAAAATAAAGCAGTTTCAGTGCAAGCTGAACTTACAGTTTCAAGCAGGATAACATGGAGGCAGAAAGTTGAAAAGGTGAGCTCTGCCAGGTCATCTCTCACCTGAGAGGAGGGATGTCTGCTCCGGTTCAGACATCCCACAGTGCAGCCCTGTAAGCATATTCTTAGTGTAAACAGGGAGTCAAGTCCACTGGCATCAACAAGCCAGTGATTTTAGGCTTCTGCAACTATGGGGAATTTCTCTAGGTGCAGAGGGGTGAAAATGAGGGCAGATTCTTGTTCAATTATCCCTGTCTGAAACCAGGCCGTCAGCATTCCAATCTAACTACATAGTAAAATCCTTCAGTGCAGCCTATTGCAAATGCATAACGCGCTGCAGAAATGATACTGGGCATGCCTGCTGGGAGCCTTGAGGCAGATGCTCTCTCCCGTTTACCACAGCACTGCATCATCTTGGCTGAATCATGTCATTGCCAGTATATCCAGATTCACTAAAATGCGTCAAGGCTCCCACAGCAGAGGCACTGAAATGCATAACCTGATTTACTGTCTCTTCAGTATATGAAGGGGGGGAATAGGCAGTCTACACACACACACATACTCACACAGACGCGCGCTTGCGCATGCACAGCCCAAGGGAGGTAAGTCCAGCCCCCAGCAGCAGGACCATCCTTCTGCTGCTGGATTTTTCCAGCTGGAGCATCTTGCCGTCTCTGCTGTAATTTATGGAAATTGGTTTCTGACGTGGGGCTTTTTCTGTTACGACAGGGACCCACTGACTGAAAGGGGAAGAGCTGCAGTCAGGGCAGGAAAAGAAAGGGAGAAAAAGAGGAGGGGGGCAGAGGGACACCGAGGGAGTGGAGAGGACAGAAGGATAAAAAGGTACAGAGACACTTCAGAGATGGGTGAGTTATAATTAAGAGAGACAGAAGAAAGGCAGAGAAAGGGGGAGAAGGAGAGCTATAGGGAAGGGAAAGGTGCTCAGAGACTGAGTCAGCCTTAGGAAGGCAAACACCAGAAGACAAGTTCAGGGAATACCCCAGTATACCAAGAAGGACCTGTTCTGTCTGAATCTTCGCCATGAGCACAAGGAAAGGCTGCCCTCTGCCACTGGGACAAGGAGACCGGGAGGAAAAGCAGAGTGAGGGTACTTCTGACCTGGAGCGACAGGAGTGTGAGGTGGAGCTGAGGAACAAAGCTATTCTGCAGCAGAAGAGGCGCCTTAAACAGGCTACCCAGTTCGTGCACAAGGACTCTGCTGACCTGCTGCCCCTGGATGGCTTGACAAGGCTTGGCACCTCCAAGGATCTGGTAAGTCCAGTGGGACTCCACCTGAGAGGCATCATCCTAATAGCCTTCAGCCCAGCTGGGAACTGCTGTGGGGAGGAGGCAGGGGAGTGAGGCCTGTGGCCATCTCCTTGTGGAGATGTGGAGCAGGAGGCATCAGGGAGGGGGGTTTGTTCCAGGAGCTGGGGCAGTCCACGGTCCAGTGACACTTCCCCAAGGGCTAAGAGCAGCTTCCCACAGTATCTTTTGTCAGCTTAATTGCACTTTTGCCGGGTTAACTGCATGCATCTCCCCCTTGCTGTGGCAGTTTTACTTTCTAACTTCTATCCCCTGTGGAGTTTAACTGCTCAAGGGTGTGGAGGTCTAAACCATTTTCCCAAAAGAGGGCCTAGGTCTAGCCAGTGACGGGGGCATAAGCCCAGCTGTGCCAGTGTGTATCATAAAAGAACTTGTCCCTCTCTGCAGCCCCTGCTTCCCCCGTATCCTCAGACCATTGCAGCAACAGCCATGGTTGCTCATCTGTGTGTATCCCCAATGGCTGTCTTCAGACCGCTGTGGCAGGCCGCATGGCTGCCGGCAGGGAGGTGCTGCTGTGCATGGGAGCACACGTGCGCGGGACAGGGAGGGTCACAGGTGCTGGGCCTGGATGGAAGCTATCCTCCTTGCTGAAACCTTTGGGTGCAGCGCCTCTGCTGTGCACAGACAAGGGGCCAGTGCTATGTTCCCGTGCTGGCACACCTACCTGCTCCCACCACCCTCCTCACAGCCACCTGCAAGTCCCACAACTGGCAGGGTCAAGGGTGGCTCCTCTAAGTCACCCTGAGCTTCTGCCTCATCTCTGCCAGCCCTCAGCAGCCACACACATGGCTGTCAGCAAGGAGTAGCCTTGAGCGTCCCTCTGGCCCTGAGCACAGCTAAGCCTGTGTCTTGTACTGTCTGAAGTACAAGAGGGGAGTCACATAAGTGTCATGTTAGCAAGGAACAGGACCTTCCACGGGGAAGGTGGTCTGGCCACACCAGAGCCTGAGGGCCTCGGTCAGGCTGGCAGCATGGGCAGCATAGCACTGGCCTTACATGTCCGACTGCATTGCAGCTGAAACATCTCCTCAGGAGGGGATAGCCAGGCATACCCCTGGGTTTTCCTTGTACAGCTTTCATCAGGGCATGGGGAGGAGACACTTCTGAGTCTTTGAGTGTTTGCTGAGCCCACCCACAAAGGCAGAAAACCATGTCTACATGCTTTGCTTTGGAATTGACTCACACCATGCCCAAAATGACAGCTGTGGTGCCAGCCAAGGACTGTGAGAATCTGCACAGTGTGAGTGGCAGTCTTGGCTTCCAGAGGCGGGCACTCTGAACCCATAAAAAACCCACTCTAGCAAGACAGGCCTTGTCCAAATCACTTGCCATGAGCAACAATTGTCATTTGACCTCCTGGTCAAATTAAGCATTCTAGCCAGGAGGTTTCCTTGCATGCACAGACAGCATTCTGTCACTGAAAAACTCTGCATAGTTCATGTTTGGTCCATAGCAGAATGGCTGAAACATTTTTAGCATGGAGCTAAGCAGCAATGAATAAAGCATAACGTCCTTTCTGCCATGGCACTTTTGTACTGGTGTTAGAAGGCAGCAAATAAAGTGTGGTACCCATGCAAAGTTTGCACACATCATGCAACGCCTGGGGTCAATGAGGTAACTGCGGTACCTCTGTTTCTGGTTCACTCTGGGGCAAGAGAAGAGCCAGGCCTTTGATTTCCAAGAGCAATTTAGCAGTCCCTGAAACTTGATGGTCACTGTGATGCCACTGTGATGTTTTGGGGGCTACAAATTAGAGTCCCAGATATGCTTTCAGGCACTCCTCCAGCCATAAGTAAAACTCCATCTATGTGTCCTAAATTGATCTGACTCCCTCTTGGAGGACAGGAGCGCAGGGTTGAAAAAAAAGCAGCTGAAGAGGTTGATCTTGGAGAGAGTGCAAACATAAAACATCCCAGACTCCTATAGCACTTATACTGGGAGGAGAGTTTAGTTAATTCATCAAAACAGGTCTCCATTGACAATGCAGAGACTACAGCTGTGGTAGACCCACGTGTCCTAATATTAGAGCAAGGTCGCATGTAATTTAAAAGCTACATGTTTTCTTACACACCCAAAGTCAGGCTGTTACTTTTTGCCACCCTTTTCTGTGCTGGTATATTCTGGGTATTCATTCAGCTTATGCAATATGCCCAACAGTGTCTGGGATTTGATAGGCCCACCCAATCTCCAGTAATGAGTAATTACACATTTCAGTGGAAACCTCATATTTCCAGTTTCATAACAACTACATACACGACACTTTTTTTCTTTTTAATGTAAAAAACCAAGTAGCTGCCATGAGCTAAAATATTCTGAAAGCCTGAAGACCTGACTTCTCCCTTTCCCAAAGGCAAGATCCCCAGCTCATGCCACTTCACTAGTCATAGCAAAGCCTTGAGATTTCACATTGAAGAGCCTGAATGTGATGAGTTGCACTTGAGAATCTGCTCTGACCCTTCTAAGAGTCCTGAGAGGGCCTGCCTTCCAGATGCTG
This sequence comes from Coracopsis vasa, assembly GCA_026283785.1. Lineage (NCBI taxonomy): Eukaryota > Metazoa > Chordata > Aves > Psittaciformes > Psittacidae > Coracopsis > Coracopsis vasa. The sequence goes on along the minus strand of JANHGB010003123.1, from coordinate 26,317 downwards.
GCAACAATCCCCTTCAGGCCCTCACCTTCCTCTTCATCTCCTCACCTTCCTCTTCATCTCACTGTTTCTTTCCAGCCCAAGAGAGACAATGGTCTCCACTTTTCTGTCCCACCAGTGAGACAGGAGACAGGATGGGCCCCAGGAATCTGTTCTTGAATCAGATGCGTCCACAGTCCCAAAACTCAGCTACTTCCCATCAGTGCTTGCCTCTTCCCAGCCTGAGTGACAAGAAGGGGATAGATGTGGCAGATGCAAAGGGCCTGCTCTTTCTGTGGGAACGGTTGCAGGGAGAAGGAAAGGTCCTTTGCGTGCTATATACTGAGAGGAGACAGGAGGGAGGATGGGAATTTGGAGACCTGCTGTCAGTTTCCTGCCCTTTCCCATGGCCCAGATGTTAGCTGGCAGCCAAACTGGTACTATGCTCAGAGTATTTAGGGAGAGAACTATGCTGTGGGGTTGCACAGTTGGCTAGGAAAAGACCAGGAACAGAGAGATATTTTTACCTCACTTTTTCAACTGCTGCAGTGTTTTTCATGCAGTATGTCACTTGCCCCTTGAGTGACAGGGAAACAGAGGCATGAGGGACCTGGCATTCTGCAAAGAGCAATGCTGAGTGCAATCAAAGAGCCAGTATCAGCTCTCCTGCTCCAACCATTGGGCAAAACTGACAAGTTAGTGTGCTTTGAGTTGCAATTTACACAATCCGCCGGCCTCAGCTCTCTGATCTAGCACAAAGCTACACTGAAGCACACACACACCTTGTAGGGTTAATACAGCCCAGTTTATTGGCAGATCTGCTCTAATTCTGATGTTTGGCCTGCACATTGGTAAGGTCATACATCAAACTGATGCACCATCTGGAAGTTGACTTTTGTAAAGCTACCTCCAACAGGACTACTTCATTGATGCTGCTTATTGTTGGCTGTGCAGGCACAGGCTCTGCAATGTCAATATCGGGCAAAAAATAAGGCATCAAGCTGGTAACAAAGGGAGCTTTCGTTCCAAAGCCACACTTTCCTCTGTGTGTATGCAATATTGGGACATGAATATTTTCACATTTTTAATTCCTTTTTGGGGCACCTCCCTTATTCTGCCCAGAACAAAGGAGACAGGAATGAGGAATACAAGATACATGAGATATGATTGAGATACATGAGATGTAAATGAAGTTCCTTCAACCATTGATCTGGCTGATGGTGCTCCCTTCTAGCTGTGAACAACATACGGCTTCATAGATGCTCCCTCAACTAGGGAGCCAAAATAGTACCACTTCTGATGGAGGGGAACAAAGACAGGTGCCAAAGAACATTAGGAGCTAGTTTTAAGTTCCTGTGCAGTGGAAGCTTCCCACTTTACTACCAATAATTGCTTGTGCACCTAAAATTTCTGGAATCCTGCCTTATTACCCATGTATACATCATACACATGCTCTGTCCCCTATCCCCTCCCATATTAGAAGGTGTGAGTGTGCCTAGTTGGATGTCAGCACACACTCATCAGGTAGTGTATTGCAGTACTCGAAACACGTATAAGACTGCTGTGTGCATGTTTAGCTGAAGGAACAGATATGTGTGGGGAGAGCATGCATCAGGCATGTTCTTCTCCTCCAGTAATTGCATCCCAGAGATCTGCCTGTCACAACACTTTAACATCACCTTAGTGGCTACAGAAACAGTCTTGGGATTTAAAGAAATCTTTCTTGGCATAAGCCTGTCTTTCATCAAAAAAGGTCAAACATTTGCAATCTGCTTCCCTGACCTAGCAAATGTCCTTGTCCTTAGAGCCATACTTAGCTGGAATTTTTCTTTCTTTGTGATGGAGACAGCAGCCACATAGTGTGGTCCAGCGGCGGCTCCTGGAAGGCAATCTGAACAAGCTGCGGGGCGAGACCAGGGTTCAGTCTGCATGGATTCAATCTCCACTGGCAAAAGACCATGAAGAAAAGATGGAAAAGAGAGAGGATAAAAGAAAAGGGACTTCATCCCTGCTAATACAGTGCCAGGTAAGGCAATAACTTGGTGCTGCTGATTTCACAGTTATGGCAAATGTTCTATGAATTCCAGCTGCCCTACTGCCAGGGGCCATGCAAAGTTATTAAATGCAAAGCCAGCTGCAGCCAGAGAGATAATATTTCCTGCATAGCTTTTCCTAGATCCTGGATTCAGTTCTTCCAACAGACAGAGGAAAGACTTTCTGCCACATGCATTCTAGTTGTCCATATTTGAAGATAAATCACCTTAATAACACCTCCTTCCTTTGGAGGACAGCTTTCCCATGATATGAAATATTTCATAACTGCATACAGAAGCAACAAATGTCTCCTTATCACTTTGAGATAGATGCGCCTAGTTGATTTACATTTACTGGATACAGTCTGGTCTGATTCTCTTAGGTGTCAAAGGACCTCCTAAGAAAGTACCTAAATGTGCTCTGAATTAGCACTGTGGCATTTCTTTATGGAAGTAGTATTTTTAGATCCCTTCTCTTCTTATATCCTCCTATACAGCAGAACACACTACTCCCTGGCCCCTGTAGTTAAGAAAGCACATCCAAAGGTTGTGCCCCATGAAAGACGGCTCCATGGTTAGAGTTGTTCAGCAATATGCAGATAAGATACTCACCAAGATACAGAGCAAGTATGCAAAATCCATTTTAAAGCAGTGTTTATTTCAGTTACCTTTCCTAAAGAACATCTCACATGTTAGAAAAACACATATACCTTCGAAAATTCAGTTGTCATTATAAATTATCATATGAACACAACCTGATAGCAAGCTTCTGAAGTGTTCAGGTGTTGCAGTACCATGCAAAGCCATTGTCTGCTTTGTTGTCCAGCTTTTACTGTTGCAGTTAGGCATTGCTTACTCTGGGTTTTAGACTCTTATGTAGCTAGGTTAATATAACCACTCTTGATAATACAGACTAGTAGGAAAAATGGCTTTCAGTGTTATTTCTTCAAATACCTCGAGTACTTTTTTTAGCAAATGAAGATGTTTCTTTTTCTTTAATCACTACTCTGTATTGTTCTGTAAGAGGAAACTCACTGATAAAGGATGCTATTTTGCCAGGCACATACACTGAACAAGGACAGGCATGCATAGGTATCACATCCCAGCTAAGTTAGTGTCAGAGTCCATTACTCATTCCCCTCTTTTGTTTCTAACGGACTGTACCCCCGCTGACATACATATTAACCATCCTTTGGGGAGGAAGGTTAATGAACATCACAGTCAAGGAAACAGGTCTAACACTGCACTTAACTCTCCCTGATCTTAGTATCTCCTGCACAGGCATTTCTCTCTTTTTCTGTCCTTCTATGGGACAATCACTGTTTGCCCCACTTAATCTTCTTACATTGAAGGAAGGGAAGCACTCTTCCCCTTCTTTTTAGTCTTGCTGCTTTTCATGTTCACATTCGTGGACTCCAAAAAGAAGTAACAGATCTATGGCAGGAAATAGGACTCAGGCTATCAGTTCATTTTAACCAGAAAGGTGAAGTGACAGCTGTTGGAGAACTGCTTCACTATGGTGTAGTTTCTATTAGAAATGGAACACAACCCCAGTGAAGTCTCTTGTCTCTGAGAGCATATCCTGAGAAAAGAACATCTACCAGCATAGAGCTTCCATTTACACTCAGGCAAGTATCCCAAAAATCTCAAAGTGGTAACAAATGTCTCACCTGACTACTAACTGAACTTGACTGGGTAACAAAGCTGAAGATAGGTAGAAACTTCAGTGGTACATGGAAATTCAGGCAATAAGTGTTTTCACTCTAACAGGTTACAGTTGCCCTGTGCCTAAGGCCTTTTTAAGTTTCAGAGATCACAGACAAACCCAATCTATAAGTGTTGCAATACGGTCAGTCACCCTCCTATTAAATTAGCAGATTTGAGCTAATTTGAGCAGATCTGACTTGAGCAGATTTGCCCCTTTTTGTTGCAGTTTTTGCAAAGCACTTTGGAAAGCTTGTCATGAATGGCATCTGCATCATAAAATCAAGATGTTATTTTTTTGTGGTGTCTCTCGTTGACTTGGAAATAGATGCTGAAAGATTTCACTGCTGTCCAAGCCTGCTTTTCCACTGTGACAAAGCAATCAGCGATCAACCTTGCTTGGTTAAAGCAGCTTCTTGACTTTGGAACTGACATTATTTCAGAAAACAAAGCTCTTTATAATTCTTACTGATTCCTCTTCCCTCTTTCTCTTTTTTTTTGTAAATCCCTATAATTGACCCTTAGATAAAGATTATCGGTGACTGACAGTAATAGACCAAAAATCTTGGGGCAGAGATGATAGTGTGTAATGTGATGAAAAGTCCCCTTAGTCAACTAAGGCTTGCAGCGCTCACCAGCTGCCTGTGTACTCCATAGCTAATCTGCATTGTATTTGTGTTACACTGGACCAAAGACTCTCCTAAGGATCCTGGTGGGTTGTCTGGACAAATGGTTAGTGGTATAATTGAGAAGTAGATAGCTTTTGTGAGGCTGCTGGAGCTGGTAACTGTGCAGGCCTGATTACCACTGCATGAGATTCTATTTTCTGCAGAATAATCACTGTCCTGTTATATCCTAGCAAATTTCTAACTTGCAATTTTCCCAACCTGCTCTGAAGCAAACCTCAAGCATCTGCCTAGTGATAGTTTCAGTTTATTATCACAACAATGCATCTCAGGTCTGCCTGCTCCCAAAGTGATTCTTTAGCAGTTGCTATCCATGCTTCAGGTCTTCTGTTTCTGAAGAGCTGATACAATGCCTTTTCTGTAGCTGAGCAATGAACAGCTGGCTTCTGTGAGCCACAGGGATGTTAACTCTTTCCTAGTAGAATCCATGACTGTTAATAAGGAAAAGCTGATTTACTTGGACACTGTTGGCAGGTTGCAGTCTGGGCAGATGTGATAGCATACCTGACCTAATACTCAAGGCTCGTATACCTGCTTAGATAGCGAGGAGGCACAGGGAAACACAGTACACAGGATGAGGATACTGATACTTAGCATGTATCTGCACTTTGTGCTTTATCATGTCTCTCTGATTAGTCTTGCCACAATCCTTTGAGGCAGGGCTGATGTGCCAGTGAGAACCAGATAGCACAAGACATAGAATCATACAATCATAGAATGGTTAGGGTTGGAAAGGATCTTAAGATCATTTAGTTCCAATTCTCTTGACTGAAACACTGCTAAGTTAAAGTTTCTAATCACAGGTAAGTGTCTGGGCAATCAAATAAAAATTAAAAAAGATAAATTCAAAAAGAAGCCTTTGGAAGAACTTCGCAGAGCACTTGGGAGACCACCATTGCCTTGGATGAGTCTCCTGACCACTGCCTAAAACAGTACATATTTGGCTATGTTGCTAAGGAAGGTCTAAGGGATTGTCACACCGTTGGAGGAGTGGGTATGACAATTTTGAGCCCACAGTAATTATCTGTTATTGTTTTTCCTAGTGCCAAGGTCAGGTATTGAAAGCGACTGTTAACACTGGGTGTCTACCAAATTTCATCTCCAAGAGGTGTTTAAACCAGCTGGGGTAAGTCTTTGTGCAGTAGAAAAGGAGGGGTAGCTAAAAGAAAATCTGTGGCAAGAACTGAGGCACTCTTGATTCCCAGCCCCAATGATAATTACTAGCAGCTTTGCATGTGCACATGGCTGTTTTAGAAGAAGATGCAGAGGGTGGGCTACAGAGCAAGGTATCAGGAACACTGGCAAAGTTGTGTACAGATCTCAGAGCTGTGTCATTCTGTGTGTGTGTACTGCAGGGCAAAGCTGCGCAGCTAATGGTTAGCCTCAGTGATGAGGAACCCAAATGAACAGCACCTCATGGTTTTGCTTGTGGAATCTGCCTTCAGACATGCTGTATGAAAAAGATTCCTCCTCTTATGGGCCTGTTCCCATTAAGACCATCAGCAAGGAGTCCTGCTTTTCCTCCTTTTCCTCCACTTGAGGAAATAACACCTCTTGTGTCCCACAGGCTGGAAGAAGTGTCTGCCATGGACTGTGGAGACCTCTCTCTACCCATCCCCAGCGTTGTTGGCCGAGTAGAACATATGGAGTTGCAATTTGGCCAGGAGACAGTGCTGTGTTCAGCACTGGTTGTAGGTGAGAGTGTCAGCCCCTCCTCTTCCCCAGTTTTCTTGTGTCCTTCTTGTGCTGCCAAAGCCATTTTAAAGGATCTCTGGGAACAATGTAATGCAGTGGGAGGCTGGTGATGCAGTCACCTCCACTGCTGGCCAAGATCATTAAGCACTGTGAATACCCTCAATATAACAAAAAGCAAAGGGCATAGGAAGAGTACAGAGAAGACAGAAGATGTTGAAAGTAGAGAGAAAGGAGGTGGTTTTTGGTCTTAACACGTGTGTAACGTGGAAAATTCTCATTTCCTTCTGAAATGGACGTTTCTTACAATTGTCCAGACTGCTTGATTAGTCCTCTGGTGCCCTGTGTTCCCCTGCTGAATAGACACTTGTGTCTTTGGCTGGATGGAAGTCATCAGAGAAACTGATGGAGGGTACAGCTAATTCCCCAGAGTTTTTGTCTGTGTACTCATCTGCCTCTGCTGCAGGGAGCACCCTGGAAGAACCTGGTAGCCCCAGAGTGCTGAGTCTCCCTTGGTGTTCTAAGGCAGGACTATTTGAAGGAAGGAGCCATAGGAGACAAGATCAAGTCACAGGCGCCAGAGAACGCCCAGAAAACAGCTAAAATACTGCATGTTCTGCATTTACATCATGCTACGCATATGCTGAAAACAACTTAGTCATCTTTTTTTCCCTGTTATTTCTCCCGATTAGTCTTTCAGCTTCACCCTCCTGCCTTTACCTGTCTACTCATCTTTGATGAGTACTGTTCATCTTCCAAGGCCTCCCTTGCTCCCCATCCTCTTTTCATGTCCATTCTTCCCACTTTCCTAGTCATCTAGAAAGAGCTTCCTCCTCTTCCACACTCCAGCTCACTCTTCTTCTGCGGTTTCCCCTCTACTTGTTCTTGTATTAGTACCAGCACAGGTGAACTTAGCCTTGTAGCACCTATCTATTTTTCTGGAATGTGGAAATGGCTGCCTGGAAGGAACAGAATTGCTACATCTATGCCTTGCATCTCCCTGTGTACACTGTGCCCTTGCATATGTGGTTATAAATAAATTAGAAAATACAGCCACTGGTTACAGGGCAAGCTGGCATCCCAGAGACAAGGGAAGTATTAATGATGTTACTGGTTGCTGCTGAATACTGCAGACTCCAGGACCTGGGGATTCCTCCTTCCCTGCCATTGAAGTCCAGACGGATGACTCTAAGACCTAGGAGGCCACTCTCACCAATCAACAGTCCAATATATGTTCTTAGTGCTAGGTTTGGACAATAGGAATGCTGAACGTATACACCAGAGAGGCATATACTGAGAGGACACAGACAAGGCCAGCAATAGAGATTACCACACATAGAGCAGTGCCTTTATCAGCACTCACATAAATACCAGCACAATAGCCCAGTCCTGGTACTCCTCTCTAGATGACCAGGATTGAAGTTCACTAGCAGAAGCTTACACATCCGTAGTCTCTAGATTCACAAGCACACTCATATTTACAGAGTCTCCAAATAACAGTATAGCTTCTACGTCTGTCTTATACTCATGTCAGGACCCTAGCCCTTTAGCTAGCCACTCACCCACACCTTAAGTCTTTCCAGATGCAGTTTTCCTCCTACTCATTGGCTAGACCAGATTGAAGATTGCTAGCTAATTATGTATACAAAACCACAAGCATATAGGATTAAGTTCACTTGGGAAATATAAACACACCCAAGTCTTTCTAGTTTGTGGCCTTTAGATCTCTGGAACATATGTCCTGTTCTCTTCAGGTCCTGGCTTATAAACCTAAGGCCACTGTGACCCTGGTCAGAGCTGGTACTCAGACCTCTCTTGCATGTTTGATCTCTCCAGTTGCTGGCACCTAGACCTAAAGCTCTGTGACCGTAGTCTTTCTCCAGTTTCTGGAACTTTGACTTTGCAACACCCAAGTGCAGGCTCTCCAGTTGCTGGAGTCCAGGTGTATAAGCCCTATGGCCTGTGCTTCCTTCCCAAGTTGCTGGCACCCAGGCTTCTCTCACACACTGGTCTCTCTAACTGCTGGCACCTGTGGAGTGCATCCTCTTCTCCAGTTCCTGACACACCCCTATGTGCCCTATGGCTTGTGGTCCCTTCAGTTACTGGCACCATTCCTGCACATCAGTCCCTCTGGTTCCTGACATCTACAGCTATTTGCCCTTTAGCCTGTGGCATCTTCTACACTTGCTGACACTTAAGACTTGCAGCAGTCACATATAGGATAGAGAGGTTATGCGGAAAAAATTACTTAATAAAATTAGTTAATAAGAAGATCAGACAGATTGCAGTCATCAGACAAGGGAACTGACCAACAGCCTGCTTGCATGTGACTGGCCCCGTTATCCCCTCTCCTCTCCATTTTTCCATGCTTGTTCTTCCCTGATCCATCCTGCTGCTTGCCTTCTCCTGCCTTTGGCCCTTCACCTATACAGCCCATAGTAAGTTTTACATGATCCTACAAGCTCCCTCAAATATCTCATAGTACTCATGATAATCATGGTTCCCTCCTTCTATCAGCTACAGAGTTCATTTTGACCCTTTTCAGGGCTGTTCCTAAGTAGCTCCTTTAGTGGCTCATCAGTCAGTGATAGAAGAGTTCTGGTCTTTGTAATTGTCACTGTTACCACCTGCTTGTTAATGTTTGTATGTTTAATTCATCAGTTTCCTTGTTATTTATTTACTTTAGACTGAATAGACCATAACAATATAACTTTATGAACCAGGTACTCTCATATTCCACACCATCTTACAGGAGACACACTTCCTTTAGAGGGGCAGCATATATAGCGTTAAGCCTGATCAGTCTCTTCTCTCTTCTCAGATGATGAAATGCTGGAGTTTTGCATTGGTCTCCAGACTCTGTTGTCTCTCAAGGTAAGGAATATTTTCTTACTGTAGGGCTCCTCTCAAGAAGTTCTACAAGATTTTGTTGCTGTAAGCATCAGAAATACTTATGACCAGGTCTGCCAGGTTGCCACTTTCAATGCTTGTTGCACAGCTGCCTGGTTGCAGGATGCTCTGAGCCACTGATTCCTTTCCAGTCCTTCTTAAAGGTTTTAAGAAAGGAATCATCCAATAGGGTACTATCACATCTCCCATTCTTTGTATTCCTGACCATACAAGTTGCAAACAGGAAGAGGAAATTGAAGAGGAGACAAAAAAAGGCAAGGCACACTTACAGCTGCATCGCCTTCTGAAGGCAGATGTCAACAAAATCTGTCCTTGCTTTGAGCCAAATAAAGCTATATGATCATATTCAGGTCCAACACTAGCTGGACATGAGTAGAAAGAGTCTTCTTTTCTCAGCTCAGTTCAGGGTTAGTGCTCTGCTGAGCCTGATTCCTGGTGAGCACAGAATATGGTTGCTGCAAGATTGCTCTTGCCTGTCAAGTACTTGTAGTCATGTGTCAGACTCATAAAGCAGGGAAAGCATTGGGCTGAATAGCTAAGTGATGTGAAGACATCACCTCAAAGGCAGTCATAGGAAAGAGTGAGGGGAATGGACCTGTGAAGGGTTTGGAGAGGAATCCATTGAATGGAATAGGAGCAAGACACAGCATGGGGGACAGGGTGAGGAACTGTAAGGTTTCTAAAAGCCCAAAGTGGGGTTGTTTGTTGGTTATACAGATTTTTGCAAGTCATAAGACATCATGAGATTTGCTATCTGAAATGTTCAGCAAGTAACTGTCTCTCCCCTTCTTTAGTGTTGCATCGACTTGGAGGAAGGAGTCCTGAGATTTAAAGCACTGAGTCAAGAGCTGCCTTTTCTACATGCTTCTGAAGAGCCTGGTCAGTGACTGGCTGCATTCCCCATGTACGGGGCTGAGGAGACTTGCTGCCCTCAGAGAGAGATGAGGGTGAGGCTCATATGCTCCTGACCTTGCTAAATTCTAGGCTGAGGCACTCACTGGGGAGTAAGACAAAGGTAAATGGGTGCTGGAAACTCTTGTTGCTGGGAGTGCCTCATCTTGAGAGATATCACTCCTTCCAGTGGACCCTCTTGTTTGTCCCCATGTGCTGAGTGGGCATTTTGTTCTTGTTTTTCTACCTGTCCCTGTTCACTCCAGTTTCTGCTTCTGTACTAAATTCACCCTACCCTTTTAATGACTTATTTTTACAATACCCTCAATTCATGAGACAAGAGTCTCCATGAACAATCTTCAATTGCTCTGTGGACAGGAGGACAAAGCAATTTGTCCAAAAGCCCCCAAAGATTGCCATGAATGTTTCCCTTCTCTTTGCCTGAATGTGAGCAGAGTCCACTTCCATTTCTTTGTGGGAAGGGCTCTGTGGCTAGTTCCCTCACCTGTGCTCTAGGGAAGCTGGATTTTTTTTATTTTTTGCTTGCTCAGAGCAAAAAAGAAGTATTTTCTCAGAAAAGCCTTGCAGCAAGAACAATTTTAGAGTTTTTAATTCTAAGAAACCTTTGCAGCAATGCTGAGCATAGATGCCTAGAGTAAGGTGGACACGCACAGGGGCTTGGACTTCGCCACTGCTTCCTTGGCCACTAAGCTATACTATATGAATGGCAATACTTATCATCTTTTGGTCTTATATGTAGTAACCAGACTTGCACACCCTGATCTTCTGACCAGGCCTCTTCTCTCTGCATTCCAGCTGCTAGATCTACATTCCTATCACCTCTGCTGTATCGTCAGAGATCCTGCCACTCAGTTTAAATGCTATATTGAATTACAGCACCCAGAGTCTTCTGCTCTCTCAGATCCTTTCTTTCAACTTGAAATCTAGTGACTGGACACAGATATATATAATATATGTAAGATATAATCAACCTCAAGTCCCAGTATCCCACTGCCCATCAAGTTCACTTCTCCTGTATGAAACAAGAACTAGACTTCCTTGCAGGTCAGAGAACTATGAACTCCTCCAGGACGACTACAGTGGTTGTTAAGTCACTTAATTGTTTGGTTTAATTATTTTTTATTTGCATCCTAGAGCATAGCTGTATGATAAATACATAGTCTAGTCTGTACTAGCTCTAGAAAAGGTGCAGCAGATCAGGGCTTGTTCCATCCTTCAGGACTACTGATTCACTATCCAAACTCTGCACAATGTCCTTTTGTCCACCCCCAGAATATCATGACACCCCATTTTGCATGTCTTCCTGGATTAAACACCACTGGCTCTCTTTGGTTTTGTTCAACCACTCGTTGTTTCTGCTGCGCTTTTCAAAGAACTTGTGTATGCATTTCTGTTCATTCTTTCCTAAATCTGATGCTGTATGCTATAGTTTAACACATGCTAAGGACAGCAGAGTACAGCCCAACTGATATGATTTAGGATGCACTTGCTAGTGTTAGATAGTGTGACTCACTTCCGCTCCACCTACAAACAGCATCAGGCTAGTGATTTTTACCGTTAGTCATCATATCTTGCAGCTTCTGATCTGTTCCTTGGCTTCTTTGCCATTCTTCTACTTGTGCATCTGATTATTTCTGACTACATGAACTACTTTTCATGAATCTCCTGAATGACACCAACATCTCCAATTTATGTCAGGACATATGTCTACTCAATGAGCCTGTCTTCCAGAGTACCAGTAATTCCTCCTCTATTTGTATCATTTGTGTGTCTGACTGACTTGTCTAACCTAGGGGTCTTTCATGACAGTTCAGACTTGTACTAAAACTGTGTGTCAGCTGGAATTTATTTACAATTAAAAATGGTATATGGAACAAAATATGCTAAAGCTGACAGATACCACATCCATTACAGCTCTTATTATTCATTAACTTTCATGATTAAAAAACCAGAAAAACCCTAAACCCTAATTCTAAACATTAAAGCTCACTCTACCTCTGATCCAAACCCTAAAACTAACCTTGGCCCTAGATCTATTCCCTAAAGCTAATCCTAACCATAAAGTTAACCCTAAAACCAACCCTAACTGTAAATTTAACCCCAAAACCAACCCTAACCGCTAAACATAACCCTAAATCTTAATGCTAACACTAACCTCTAGTCCTAAATACTAGCCCCAACCATAAATCCTAACCGTAAATATAACCCTCTAGATCTAATCCCCTAACCCCTAGCTCTAACCATCTAAGATTAACCCCAAAACGTAAACCTAATTCTAAAAACAATGCTAACTATAAACACTAACCACAAACCTAACACTAATCCCCAACCTAACCTCTAACCACTATCTCTAACCCTAGCTCTGTCTCTAACCACACTAACCCTGACTCTAACTAATAAATATGACCCTAGCCCTAAACCTTAACACAAACCCTAACCCCTAGTCCTAATCCCTAGCCCCTAATCTTGAACGGTAGCCATGAAGCTAACCACCTAAATCCGACACTCTAAGCCCAAAACTCTAACCTCATAACCGTAACTCTAACCTCAAATCCTAACCGTAACTCTAACTCCTCATCCCAAACGCTAAAGCTATTTATCTCTAAATGTAACCTTTAATGTAACCCCTAACATAAAACCTAACCACAGAAACTAACCCTAACACTAGCCAAAAACCTGAACATAATCACTAGTCATAACCTTGGCCTAACCGTAACTCCCTAAATCTAACCACATAACTCTAACCGAGTTATTCTAATGCCCTAAACCCAATTCCCTAACCCTAACACTAATCCTAAACAAAATGTTAACTCTAACTATTAATACTAAACCCTAACCCAACCCCCTAACCTTATTCCTAACCCTATCCATAACCCTAACCGTTATATCCTGTCCCTCTACTCTGCTCTTGTGAGATCCCACTTGGAGTATTGTGTACAGTTCTGGTGTCCTCAACATAAAAAGGACATGGAACTGTTGGAACAAGTCCAGAGG
>JANHGB010003123.1:0-13310 GCA_026283785.1 Coracopsis vasa | reverse complement strand
GAATGGGTTGCCCAAGGAAGTTGTGAATGCTCCATTCCTGGCAGTGTTCAAGGCCAGGTTGGACAGAGCCTTGGGTGACATGGTTTAGTGCAAGATGTCCCTGCCCATGGCAGGGGGGTTGGAACCAGATGATTTTAAGGTCCTTTCCGATCCTAACTATTCTATGATTCTATGATCCCTAATCCTACACCTAACACTAGTCCTAAACCTAACTGTAACCCCAACCACCTAACCCTAACCATAACTAATGGCTTTTTCAAGTGCCCAGAAGGTACCCTGCTTTCCTCCAGAGCATCCTAAGGTTTTTGCTAGGTTTTGCTTTGGCCTACAAGGGGCCCTTCTGCCTTCCAGAGCAACACAGGGATTTTGCCAGGCTTTGTGGACACCCAGGCAAGTCTCTGCTGCCTTCCAGATTGCCTAATAGCTTTTGCTGGGCTTTGCAAATACCCACAAGTGGCTGCCAAGGGAAGGTGAGGGCCACTACCAGCTTCCAGCTCTGGCCACTTCAGTGTGATGGCCCCAAGTGGTGGGTGTGCACTTTGGAGCCTTTAGGTGAGGGTTAGGTGCTAGAGCAAGCGCAGTGCCCCAGTGTTGGTGGGGCTGTGAAGTGACTGCCAAGGGAAGTGGAGGGCAACCAACAGCTTTCAGTCCCTGCCACTTCTGTGTGAAAGCTGTGCCTGGTGGGCATCCACTTTGGAGTGGGACTCTGGCTAGGGTGAGGGTGTAGGTGAATAGGAGTCTTCATGAACTCAGACTGAAGCCAACAGGAATCTTTCCAATGATCTAAAGAGTGCTGGATGGGATTCTAGAGAAAATTAGCACAACTTTGAGTGGACAGTTCTGGCTAGTGGCTGTCACTTTACAGCACTGCAGACACCTGCACACTAGCTACTGTTGGAATTCACCAGGTGATGTTCCTACATGTCAAGTCCTGGGATAACTCTGCTTTTGCTCACCTTCAGAGCATCCTCCAGCCCTTCTGAAGCCTTTGTGATTCACATGTCTCTTCTCACATTGCTAATAGCTCAGGTTCCTCTAAGAATGTGCTACAGTAGGTGAAAATCACCAGCTCTATCTGTCCCTCTCTTCTCTGCATAATGAATCCTTCTTTGCATCCTCTTTCCCTTCCCCCAAGCAAATAATTCATTCTTCCAGAGCGGTGACAAATTTGCTTCTTCCAAAAGAAATTATTTCCTTTTTAGATAATCCTTTGAATTCTTTCCCGTATCCTTGTTACTAATACTCTCTCACGTTGTGCCACTGCCTTGCCAGCCTTTCCTCTTCACTGTTAACAATACGTATGCATAAATGTAGATTGCCACTTGTCAGTCACAGAGGATGTTTCTAAGCAAGAGCTAAACTAGCATGTGAAAGCTCTTGTTTTCAGCTGTGAAATGATTTCCAGAGCAGAAGATGTGCTTTTTGTCTCCCTTCAGTCCATGTTAGTTGAATGTGTAGGTCCACACAGTAAAAATCTCAGACAAGCACTGAGTAATCTGTTGCCAAGTTATCTTGGAACCAACCCCTCAAATTTTGTTGCAGTCAGAGCTTACAGAAAAAAAGAAAAATTTATATGACTGAATGAGTACTGCAGGTCATAACACCATGGCTGACACCTCACTTCAACTCATTCCCTAATCCTACAGTGTCAGTACCTGGTTTCCTCATTGTCAAATAGAACTCCTGGTAGGTTTTCACGTCCCAGAGTTCCTTGGCATTAAATGACATGTTTCTCCCAAGACCAGCATTTTTGTGTCATTACATGGGAATCCCAGCTGTCATTGTGAAAGACAGGATCCTGGCTATAAAAGATGTGATTATAAAACAGGATTTACACTATCTCGATGATGCAAACTCAACCCCATCTGCAAACATGGTAAGTCTTCCTATGTTAGGGAACTCAGTAAGTAATTTTTAAGTGGGCTGCCAAGGCTGAAGACTGTCTCAACTGTAGCTTCTTTTGGAAAAGCCTGTTATACAGATACACTTCCCTACCTCCAATTCCAGTCATCTCTATTGCTTCTGGGGGATCAGGGGAAGGAAAGAGATAGCTAAAGTCTTTTCCACTAGAGATCAAAAAATGCTAACACTTTCATATGGAAAGCAGAAATTTAGTACAAACTGCCATCTCAGAGCAGGACATAGGCATATCGTGAATGTGTCCAGCACTGGCTTCCTCATGATGAGATCGATCCCTTCAATACAGACACTGGAATATTAGGGATAATCTCTCTGAATTGCCTTGGTGCTCAGCTCCTAGTAGGGCTACTCTCCAGTAGAATGGACACAACAGTTGCAAAACAGGCTGCAGAGAAGTGTCTGTCACAGAAAGTCTTTGGAATAGAGAAGCAAGTGTGACATGGCAGGTGTGAGATACGTATGGCTGAACCTGCCTGAGGATGGCGAGATGGACTTCTGAGGCCCCTTCCAAACCCAACATGCACTCTACCAAAGCCATAATCAGGATCATTTCCAGCAGCTTGGGATCTCCTGGTTTTGAATGGGAGCTCCAGCTATCCATATGCCCAGAGGCCTGCTCCTTCTTTCACTGCTGGTGTGCAAGTTACAGACATTAAGACTGCTGAACCACCTACATGCTTGCAGACAGTCTCTGCAGACAGAGACTCCACTGGCAAAAGCCAGGATATACCTGAAGAGTTATGGAAATAACTGCATTCAGCAGAGAGATCACAAAAACAAGTGCAGGGATGGCCAGTGGGTTTATTATGTCTCAGGAAAATAAAGCAACACCCTCTACTTTCTTGCTAGTAAATTCAGCATCATAACCAAAGCCATGAATCATATATCTGCAAATGCCCCCGCTGACCAAGAATGCCATTGGACTCCTCATTTGCTGTGTGCTGGCACTGGGACATACAATTGTGTCTTGCAAATCCTGCCCTGTCCATAAAGCTTCCTGGCACCACTGGGTATGCCAATCTGCTACTGGGTAAAATGCAGCAGACAACATTTTCTTCTGTGTGGGAAGGAACAACTTCTAATTCCAAATGTGTTGCTTGTGTTGTCTGGCAAGGACAAACAGGCAATGAGTTACAATGAAAGTATAACGTAACTATCAGCCCAGAGACAGAGCCTCCATTGCTCCTTCCCTGAGTAGACAATTGTTGCCAGTTGAAGTAGCCTGAAGCATTGACCTGAGAAGTACTCACTGTAGCTAGTGTATTACTTGGAGTCCAGTACTTGAAAAAAAGAAGAAAAAAAAAAAGGAAAGTAATCTTTTCACCAACGAACAGCACAGAAGTTCCAATTAATTCTTCTATAGACAGTTTTCATTTCTGTCTGTGCACAAGGGACACAGGAGCAAAATGCATCTGCAAGTTATTATGTGCAGTAACCAATGTAAAACCGACAGGGAAACCCTTGAACATCAGCAGTTTCCCTCTCAAATGGTTTTAACTGCAGAAGAGCTTTGGGCAACAGATGATCTGTAGCATTCGTATTTTCCCACCTCTGCTTTCCACAATACAGCATGCCTGAGCTTGCACAGCACACAGCAATGTTATCCTTGGGCCAACAAGTAAAGAGGGCTGGGCTGCACAGGTTGCCCTGTCCATCATTTGCATTGGGTTTACCCCATTTTCTTTTAAATATGGTTCTTAGGAAAATGTCACCTTTCCCTCCTTAACCCTTTCCTGGTTCTTCTCAACAATTAACAGTCCAACAGTGGATCAATTTGACCCTCCTTCCTTGGAAATCATTTGACCTGTACGGCAAAGTTGTTTTTCATAAAACAGTTTCAGTCACACAACCATTCATAAAACCCCTTGCACTTGTGTTGCTAATAAAGGTTTACATTTGGCATGAACGGGCAACATTGAGTTGTTCTCTGTTATGGCTGTAAACAATCCTGTTTTGCTGTTAGGCCTCAAGAGGGACTTACAATACAGCAGCCTACAGTAGCCTGTAAAATCCAGCTATCAGATTAGCTCAGCCTGGCCCAACTCTCAGCCAAGTAAAATGCTCCAGGCAATTACTGCAGGGACCTCTGGGGTCTCAGCAGTGGATGAGGAGAGAGTACATCTGTGAACACCTGCCCCACCAAAGCCAAACAATGCTGAATAGAAGCATGAAAGGTATAAGTTGTTGTAGGACTTCATCTGTTTTTTGTCAAAGCATACACAGCAGAAGAGCCCATCAGCTGCGCAGCAGTACACTCCCAGGTTGCATGAGCCATGACTGAAAACTCAGGCATCACTGTTTTCTGTTGCTTGTAACCACCCTGTTTCTATCCCCAGTGGGGAAGGCAGAAGCCACAGAATTAGGAAAGTGGTGTGAGAGGAAGTAAGACAAGAAAATACACAAACTTAAGACGAAAAGTAGTCTGTGTTCAGGACAGAAGAACAGCATATGCCAAGACATTCAGCAATGCCTTGGACATTGCTACAGTGACATTTCTGTTATATGCTTCTGGAAACTGCTCTGCAGAGTCCTGCTTGACTGTGGTTCCTCTTCATGTCAGTTCCACTAACTGCGAAGTGCAAAATTTCTGCCCAGCAAAAGGGCTAGGCAGAAAGTATGCCAGAATACAGTCAAACCAAACTGTTCATCCCACCCGTAGGGACACCTGCTTCCAGCCAACAGGAGGAAATAAGAGTAACAACTGGTACTTCACCTGAACAGAGAGGAGGTGATCAGAAAGAGAGCAGCTTCAGCTTTTGGGAAACAGAAACCTGGAAGTAGCAAGAAACCAACCTACTGTGATTGTTGTTAGCCCCAACAAGGCTCATCCTCATTAGGAAAGGACTAAGACACTGGTGAGAGCCCAAGCGGTCACACTAAGTTATCTGTCAGAAGCAGCAATGACTGCCCTTGGGATGGGTGGCTGTACCTCTCAGAATCACAAGAAGTGACAATTCCTTGAGGTTACAGTCCAAAGCTGACACACTTCAAGAGTCCTTGCCTTAGGCCATCACTAGATGTTGCCTACAACATCAGCTCTCCACAGCTGACAACCTCAAACCCTGCTGCTCTGAATACCACTGTTACAAAAGCACTCTTATGACTAGAGAGCTCCTGCCTGAAGGGTCCAGTTGCACACTTAGTATAACAGGGAAACATTTGAAAATGCTTCACACTGAGGTCATCAAAATGGAGAGAAACTTCCACTGTAGTTAGAGACTCAGAAGAATGAGTGACCTGAGAAGCAATGAGTGCTAGCTGGTACAGATCAGGTTGTACCAGTTCACTGCTCCGTGCTTCAACTTTCACAGCTATCAGAGTACAGAAGCTGTTCTTTATAAAGCTTATATAAGTCTACAGATGGAAATTGCAAGACAGAGCTTAATGTAAAGATCCTGCCCTTCTACCACATAGGGGTACTTCAACAGTCCTTTTGATCCAAAGACAAGACACTCCTTTCTCCTACACAAAGTTCTTCCAGTTAGGGCTGCCCTTGCACATTTTGCAGAGCGCAGCACAGCAGGCTTTCAATAGCCTGCAGGATCTTTAAATGTTACCATTAGCTCAGACTCAGGCGCAACCCTCTTGGGCTCCTGCAGGAGTGAAGGGACAGGTACATCCATTACGCATGTCCAGTAAAACATCACACAAGTGAGAAAATGTAACAGATGCAAAACAGCAGGTCAGCCTGCTGCTCCTATCCTAATAAGCGGAGTTAAGCAAGGGGCAAGCTGGGATGGGGAAAAGCAGAACACCTGCAGCATGTGGAAAGGTTCCTGCCTTGGCCTCTGCATACAAGCAGCCTGGGTGAGCAACAGCCTTTTCCAGACTGCATACCAGCAAGTGGAACATTATCTCCAGTCCACTTCTTTCAGTTGTGCAGGACTCAAAATAGCGTGGCACTCTCCACAGTAAGAGGGAAGCGTGGCACTTCCACTCCTTATTATGGAATGGCCAAGCTCTCTCAACACCACAGATCCATGCTTAAGACAGATTCCTCTTATTGCTCAGCTCACAGCTGCTTTGCCAAGTCACAGCCATCTCTGGGATCATCCTGCCCAAGCAGATGGAGAAAGCAACGCCTCTTGAGCATAGCCGAGTTCGCTGTAGCTGCTATCACTTGACAACATTGTTAGTGCAAGTTGTGGTTCTCCTCAAACATGTCTCCAGCTTCTCAGAACAGGAGGTAGTTTGTGAGAAACCGCTTGGTAGAGGAGCGGCAGCAGAGAAAAGGCAAGCAGTGCCTCGGTCTACTTTAAAAACACGCCTAGAAGGGAGAGAAAGCCCTTGCCTGCTCCCTAACTCAATTCCTCCATCTGCAGTTCCTGCACTGTGATTCTGCTAAGAACTCAGAAGTAATCACCAGAGCAGTTGTAAGAACAGGCCAAAACAGAGACTGAACTCAGCTATTCTCTCCATTTATGTCCTCAGTGCTCCTCCCCAGTCACCTGTAAAGCGCCTTAGCCGGCAGAGAACATGGAAACTGGCAACGGAAGGCAAATAAGCAGGACCCTGGACTCAGCAATGTTCTGGTAGCTTCCTCAGCTAAAAACAAATCAACCCACCACTTTCACTGAAGCCAACAATCAAGCACATCCCGCCACAGAATCTGGCCTGTATGCCCTTTGTTGTCTGGAAACTTTGACAGAGATGGGAACAGTCTCGTCTTCATTAGATAACTGATTCCAGTTTCAGAAGAGTTTGTGCAGGTATTAAAGATGTCAGCCTCCATGTGGCTTGTTATAAGGGATCCTGGACGACACTGCAGTGGGCAGAGGAGTCTATTCCAGCAGGGTCCTGACACTGCGTGGTGCTGCTCTGCTGCCATTTCTCAGGAAAATACAGTGTTTTGTGAATTAGATTTTTGACTGCAGAAACATCACTTCTTTCTATGGAAAAGACAGGCAGTTGTTAGGGATTCTCAGCAAGTAGTACATGAAAGCCCCTCTTCCTCAAGAAGTATGTGAAACTCTAGCTCCCAGCACTTCATATGCCAGCAGGCCTTCCTCTCTTTTTTCATATATATATCCACCCTTTCTGCACTCACCCACACCCAGCTGCTGCAGGAGACTTCCAAACTCTGGGTTACAGTCCAGGATTTTCAACAGGTTGGTGGACTCCATTCTCTCCAGCTGCACATCCCAGTAGATGTAGATCTTCTGATTGAAGCTGACATAAACCAAGCAGGGGCTGTTGCTTCCTCCTTTGCATGCATAGAGGCCTGCAGAAAGGCAAAGGCAAGGCTCAGGCTGGTTCCATGGAGCTCCCTATCTCCACTTGAGAACAGTAAAATAAAAAAAGCAGTGGGGAAGACAAGAGATCCCTGTAGCACTCCCAAAAAGAACAGGAAAAAACCCCAAACCCAAAATCATCACAGACAAACCTCAGCATCACCTCCTCTCACCCCAGCTTTTCCCAGATGCCATCAGAGGAAATACTTGCTGGGTCGTCTGCAGTAACACACACAGGGAAATTACTTCCCACTGCACACAGACAAAGGACTCCAGGTCTGCCCAAGGGGAGTACTAGCTTTGAGGGAGAAATGCTGTGAGGACTGGCTTTGCAGTCAGGCTCCCCACCTGCACAGAACGCGCTGACATTCTCATCTGCTTGAAATCTGGCAACAGTCCGATTGTGGTCAATGATGTACGTCTGACCATCCCATGCACAGGCAATCACCTCCTCATGCCCATTCCCCTGTAGGAACCATAAGATCACATATTAGCATGGACCTCAACTATTTCCAGGGGCAGTCAAGAATTTTTCCTGCTTGTTCAGAGGCATGAACACTATTGTCTGAATAAGATGTCACTTTTGGATGCCTTGTTCAAGTCATTTTGCAGTTGTCCAGTCTTTTTGCACTTGGAGACCATCTCTCTCTTCTGTTGTAATCCTTATATATTGTAAGATCTTATAGACAATCAGGGTATTAGCAATATGCAAAACCATTTAACTTTGCAATATGATAAAAGAGCAGCTGAGGGACAAAAAAGTTCACAGCAGGATGCTGGGCTCACTAGGTCAAACATAACTCAACCTCTTGCAGGTGGACAGACTGACATGAGTGCAGAATGCATCAGCACAGTCAGAGCACTCTGTGTCATCCTGAGATAATCCTAGCCTTTTTCAGCCAAGTCATATTCCTTCTGCCCTTCCTATATTCCTACATCAAAACCGTGCCGAGTTTTTGCCTTGCTCCCTTCCAGCCCCATTCACAGACACTCACAGTGACGTCCAGCTTTTCCAGAGCAAACAGCTGGTGATCAACCTGCACAGACCAGAGCAGCTTGTCTGCTCCCTCCATGAGTTTCAATGTCCCTGAAGGGAAGAAGAAGAAATTGAAATAAGTTTTGTTCCCTTCTAATATTTTCAAAAAGCTTGCTAACACTGGGCCCTACACATTCGATCAGCAATCAGGGTCTGGTGCAGGCAGAAGGTTGGGCCAGTGGTACAGGCTGTGTTTGGTAACAGGTAACAGTGGGAAGGACAGCAGCCCATTATCTTGTCGTCAGTAACTGGAAACAGAGAGGAAAAGTGGCAGCAGCTCTACTGAATGGACTGTGCTCTAAGACAAGAAGAAAACCGGCCAAAACTAGGCTCCCAAAGTACAGTACATGACCAGACCTCACATGAGACAGTGAGTGAACTCAAAGTTTTTCACCATGTCCTGCAGATCATGTCACCTCAAGAAAGCATGTTGAGAGTTACCAGCTGAGAAGTGGCTCGCTAATAGCATGGGCATGGCCTCTTGCCTGCTAAAACCATACTGGACACCTACCTCACATACCATTTTTCTATCATCCAAATATATTGTGATAGTACTGGGGAGTGGAGAGAGGGTAGTCATGAGGAAGTGGAACATAAACATTAACCTAGCCTCACAGTGCCATCCAGCCTTGCTATAGCTCATGAGTCAACCAGAGTGAGGCAGGAAGCCTTGCAGATGCAGAAGCTTCAGAGTTCAGGCCCACAGGAATTCCCCAGCAGAACATCATTGGGAGGGTGGACATCTGGCCCAAACAGGCCAGGCTGTCTATCTGCAAAGGGAAAGCACAACATACTGTCTCCACATTGTGCTTTTTGGACAGAAACCCTGCATTCAAGCTTATTAGACCAGTCCTATTTTGCAGTCGGGGCACAACGAAAGAACCTGGCTCCAGGCCTGTGTGAGGCCAGCTCCTCTCTACCAATACTCAAGTTCCAGCATCCTTTCCCTTTACTGCTTTTGGAAACAATCCAACTCCTTCCAAATTCTCTGCTGTGGTAGTCTCTTGTCTACAGGAATGGTGCTTTTGAATTGGCATCTCAGACAGTTGTTTGACCAATGGGTAAGCAGGCAACTTAGAAATCAGCAGCTGAAAGTTCTGGTCTCACTCTCCATCTCAAGCTTTCAGTGTGCCTTTGGGCCAATGACCTAGACTTTTCATTTTCCCAGCTGCTTGCTGCAGCATGGTATTAATACTTCTACCTACCATAGGCCATGAGACTATACAAATAATTGATGTTTGTAAAATGCTTTGAAATCCACAGATTAATACACTGTACCAGGGAGCAAGAAAGGCAGATATTCATAACAGAAAGAAAACACAACCGGTTTCCTGGAGAGAGCAAGCCTGTGCTACACCAGATCCAATTCAGTAAGGAACAGAAGAAAGACAGGCTCAGTTTTAATGTTTCATCAGGCCCTCAGATACAGACATGTTATCACATACCTGGTTTATGGGGGACTTGATCACAGTAACAACTCTTACCTTGGCTTACTGTCTTAGTTTTCATGCCTTCATAGAAAGTATGTCAGCAGAAGTCTTGGAGTCAAATTCTCCTACCTGACTCAGGAAGCGCTTCTGAAGCTCAGCTCCCTTACTTTCAAAACAAAAGGTACTGTGCCCCTGGTTCCCTGCTTTGAATCAGTGGCAGGCCTTGGCCACCCCACAGGCCTTTCTTCCAGGACAGCAGTAGGACTTACCATCCAGAGTACAGAGGGCAAAGAGACCTGAGCCACTATTCTCACTGTCGGAACCTATAAGTGCAGAAGAGAATTACAAGAGTTGATGCTGGTTTGTAAGTGTTGTCCCTGCCATCTCTTAAAAAAACCCCAACAAAACCCCAACAAGTTGATCCATTCTGCTTCCTTTTTGCCCAGCCCTGACATTCTGCTTAGCAGATGCCTGCAGATTTTTGCAATCAGTTGTACTTCATGACTTTTATTTGTAGGGCACTGACATCTCAAAACTCAAGACCTTCTGTCACTTGATATCAGCATGTCTGGCTCTGCTAGCTGCTCTTAAGAGTTTGCCTGTACCACATATGCACTTGCAGGCCCACAGCAGTTCTGGTATTAGTGGACTGCATCACATCCTCTCTATGTGACACACAAGCATAGGCAGGACCATCAAAAGGGACAAAGTAAAGAACAGCTGAATCCAAGCTAGAGTACTGAACTACCCTCACTGTTTCTTTCAAGGGCAGGAACATGGCCTTTGACTGTTCTGGCAAGTTATAGCACCAAAAGAGAGGTCCCACCTGAAGTGCAAAGCTTTAGTCACGTTAGCACAAAAGCACTTCATGGCAACTCCTGAATGAGTTTGTAGAGATCATGCTACCACCTCTACTGGTTTTGTTACAGCAAAACTGTACAGAAGGTGTGATCCTCTCCCACCAAACACTGGTCTAGAGACAAACACAAGGACTAGAGAGCAGCCCTTTACGAGCAGATTAGACATGTGTAGCTCATCTACACACTCAGCCCTGGTTTTCCTGGACTATATTTACATAGCTGTAAAAATCCTGCAAGCAGTATTCTCTCTAAAATATCCTGTATATCACAGTTGTGCGCAGGACAGCACTGACAAATGTGACTAGATAAATCTGAAGAGGAGACTTCCCTGACCAGCAGGCTGGTTCGGCCCTTCAGTACACTCTACCTACCTACCAATCAGAAAAGACATGCAAGGTCAGGTTTTGAAAGCGGTGTCTCACTTGGCAGGCCTTGGAGTTGTATTTAACTACAGCTGCATTTCATCCTCTCAGTGACAACACAGGAGAGACATTGGCTTTCTGAGGTCTAGACGAACGCAGGAAACCTGGCAGTCAAGTACAAGCCAGCAGAGCTGAAAGCAAATAGGCAGTTTCCCCAGAGAAATATAATACTGCAAGCCTACCTCCACTGCCCATAGAGAGCTCCAAGCTATAACAACCTGCACGCTCTCAGAACACAGACTACCCTGTTTCTGCAGATCAAAACCAGCTAAATTAAACCAAACCAGCTGTTTTGAGTGCTATATTGCCCCTAGCTGACATTCATCTGTATAGGCTCTGATCCAAAAGATCTGCTGTGTCCCCCTTACAAACTGGTCAGCATGGCACCCTTAGGCTGTTTCATTAAATTTAGGCTGTTCAGCATTAGTGGACTTTTCCCAACCTTCTCTTCATCCTTTACTCTGTGCCTTAATTTTTCACAAGACACCTTCATTAAATGAAAAGCTTAGTATGCAGTGAAATAACTGATTTCATGTTCTGTTGACCATGTTGCTCATAGCAGCATCTGAGTCAATGCTAAAAACACGACAACTTTGGAACTGAGGAGGAAGAGTTGGGAAAGGAGAAGAGAAGGGGGTTCAGTGGACTGCTCTTCTCCCCCAGCTCTAAATTACATTGGGCAGCCTAAACTGTTCTCAGACAGCACTGCAGAGGGTAATACTTGGAGAGAGCAAATGCAGCTAGATTTTCTGCTTTCTTGTATTATGCTCACAGGCTCCAAGGAGAAGTGAAAGCTGGTTATTCTCCATAGGTACCAAAAGAAGGGTTCAGCAGGTGCACCAGGCACACAGCATTTACACAAGGAAAGCAGTGGCAGTGTGTAAGAAAAGTCTGGACACAGCAGCAGCAGGTGAGGGCTGAGAGGAATGAGTAGCTGTGGAGGGTTAGATACAACAGCTAAATGGAATACATTGGAGCGAGACAGAGGACAGTGATATAAATTAAATATGGAAGCTCTGATGGGATTGGGACTGCCTAGGTGAAGGAAGAGCAGGATACAGATGCCCGGTACTGGGAATCAAATGCTAAAAACCACAAAAGAATAAAGCTGAGGCTATGGAAAGGAAGAGATGCATCTAGGGAGTAAGAAGGGCATAAGCTGCAGCCATGCAAATGACCAAGGACATCTGCAGAAGCAAGGCATGGCAGCCATTCATGGTGACTAAATGCAGGCCAGTGGAGGCTGCTGAAAAACTGCTGTGCTAGCTGAACAGCTGGAGATACCTAGGGAAGGAACAAAGCTATAGGAAGCTCAAATGCAATAATCCAGCTATCTTTCTTTGGGAGCTGGCTAACAGAAGCAGAGTTCCCTCTGTTCTTACAGCTCTTTCCCACTGGTATTTTTCAAACACAGGAAATCTGATTTAATGCTCGACTGACATATTGAAAAACTATCAATCGTTGGGCCAGAGACCCCAAGCTCTTAACCTCTCACCTCGTCTAATGCTACCAATTAGATGAGTGGAAACATTCTTGTTGTGAATCCGTCCAGATGTCTGGTGCAGAATAACATCTCGAATAGGGGCCTCGCTAGGAAAAAGAGACGGAGACATCAGAGAAAGGCCAGGGAACCATGCCTGGGACCGTGCCACAATAATCCTAAGACCAGTGTACTCCAAAGCTTTATAAATTCAGAGACTGATAAGAGTTTGTGCATAGATTAGTCCTTTAATGGCAAAGGCCAAGGAAAATAATGCATACCACCCCAGGTATGAAAGGAACTCTCTAATGTTTAAAAAATGAAAACAGAATGATTTGATACATCAAAAAACTGTAAAGAGTTCAAAACAAAAAGGAGAGGAGCACATGGGGAAAAAAATAGCATGGAAAATGCCAGTAGAACATGTATTCCAATTAAGGAAAAAGAAACAAAAAAAAAAAGACAATTTTTATCATTACCGCCATGTAAGCCTGGCTGCTTTTCACTCAGGAAGCATCCACCTGGGGTTACACAGATTCGTCACAGATCATGACTGGGCCTGGCTTCTTGCTAGGAAGTATCATTCCAGTAAGGTCTCCAGGACATTAAGGAGCCTTGCCTAGCTCACCTCCTCCTACAGTTTTCTGGGTTTGCCTTAAAGTCCCACAGAACACCATGGAAGCACCTGACTCCCCCACAAGGGTCCCTCCAATGCCTAGGACAATAAACTCTCTGCTCATCCTGATTGCTCTGATTGTTATTTACAGCACTGGCTGCTAAAGGTCTCATTAGGAAAACCTCCAAACAAGTGAATAAACTCAAAGTACCATCCTTGGCATCAGAGCCCAGCTTTTCAGCTGCTACCCTTCCCACCATTAGTCACGAGATTGCCTACTACTTTTTCTCTGAAGATCTAGGTCACTCATTTCCC
>JANHGB010003112.1:0-16610 GCA_026283785.1 Coracopsis vasa | reverse complement strand
ATGGGGCAGCCACAGCTTCTCTGGGCAACCTGTGCCAGCACCTCAGCACCCTCACAGGGAAGAACTTCTGCCTAAGAGCTCATCTCAATCTCCCCTCTTTCAGGTTAAAGCCATTCCTCCTTGTCCTTTCTCTACAGACTCTTGTCAAAAGCCCCCCTCCAATAATGCTTGAGGAGGGAGGTCTGGGATTAAAAACAAAACATGGACAAGAAATTAGAAGCTCTGCAGCCCTCAAGTCTTCCGATAAAAATTATTTGAACCTTGACAGAATGACTAATGTAGCAAATTACTGAGGGTGCCTTTGCTGCCCTGCACCTGTCCTTTTTTCCTTCTTCATTTCCATCTGCCTTCTCTTTTCCAGCACATACCAGAGTAGGCATCGTGTGTGTGCACTGCATGCTGCAGGAGCCCTCTCTGCTGACAGAGTACGCACCTCGTCCTGACTTTGCACTTTCAAAATCAATTATATGTCACAGCATTCCTGCAAGAAAGACAAGAGATAACCCCATTTCTCTAGTGGGATAACTGAAACACCTTGAGGAGCATTGCCTTGCCAGGTATCACTGGCCACAAAGCACTGAATGAATACCAGAGGAGGTCTGAGATGCAAATACCACGCAACGCTGCAACTGCTTTTCCTTCCCAGAAGTGGCACAGCAAGCAAGATGGCTTCCGAGATATCCAGGCTCCACGTTAGAGCACTGTGGAATTTTGAGTCTGGCCTAAATTTTAATCAAGAATGAAAGTTATGAACTTAGTGTAGACTCTGCATGTGTGGGGATGGGAACTGACCAAGGGGAAAAGCATACAGTCCATCCTTCCCATGACTCCATTGGAGATCTCCAACTTGCCAGAAGCTTTGTCCACAACCAGCTTTAACCTGGCAATGGTTTTACCAGCCTGAATGGAGGAGCTGATGGAAACAAAATATTACCTCCAAGGAGACCATCCAACCCATCAGCGGGACAAAAGAAAGCAAAGATCCTCCACCTCAAATGTGCCTCTTGGCAGAAAGGGAATTAAAGCTTCAGC
This sequence comes from Coracopsis vasa, assembly GCA_026283785.1. Classification (NCBI taxonomy): domain Eukaryota; kingdom Metazoa; phylum Chordata; class Aves; order Psittaciformes; family Psittacidae; genus Coracopsis; species Coracopsis vasa. Next base: position 15,578 of record JANHGB010003112.1, on the reverse strand, counting down.
CCTTCTTTCCACCATACGCAGCACCCATGCCTTCAGCTCAGCAAAGGCTGCCAAATTGGAGCCTGAGCATCCAAACTTCCACTTCCCCTTAAAATCAGAATTGGGTTTCTGTTTTCATTTTCTCCCCTCTCTCTCACCATTCCAATGAATTCAGCTGGAAGAAACTCATGCACACCTTGCTATTTATTCATCTACATTTATTCTTTTTAAGAGAAAGAGATTTATCTGTGCCCAAGAGAGGACCTGCAGGGCCAGCGGATGACTTAGAGCATCAGTCCCACCTCAAAGAGCACCCCGATTTCAGCACTGAAACACTGCCAGAAGGAAGGAAAGAAAGAGGTGCACCCTGCCCCGATCCGCGGCGGCAGTGTGGCCCGTTGAACATCCCTCACCCAGTCTTTTAAGAGCTTCATTACCACCATCTCATAGATGGCCCAATGATCTAAATGATCTAAGGGAATGCACCCAATGGAGCACCAAGCAATAATCAGACAGCAGGAATGAAGCAAAATTGCTGGAAATCTGTTTGCACTTACCTGGTGAGTCCTATGCTCTGATTAAATCATATCCCTCTTGATCCTAGCTGTCCACAAGAGTTAAAAAATCCCTCTCAGGGTGCGCACTTAAGAACATAAGCAGTGTCTTGATAAGTTTTAATCCTTAGAGCAGGTAGAAAGAGAAACCCTAATTTTTCTTGGTGACATCAGTTGACTGCTGTTAGTGGTTTCCTGTCGACAACAGCTGAATGACAAATTGAACTGGTTTGTTACACTTATAGCAATTAAGAGCTGGTAGTATAACCACACTGCTCATTTAGCGCTAATGTTAGGATGGTGTCTACCTTAGAAGAGCTGCTACTCGCAAAGGCTCGGTAGGCTATAAAAAGTACAGTCCTGCTGCAAATGATGCCCTGAATCACTCTCATTCAGGCTGGTGTGAGTTGAAGTCTTTCGCTTGAGCCACAGGGTGTAAAACTGGTCTGCAGATGGGAGGAGAAATATGGGTCTTTGAGTTTTCTAGATTGGCCCATTCACAGCTAAGAGCAGCCTGGGCCAATAGAAGGCGTGGAGATACTTATTGCATGCCAGTCAGGTTCTAGTCTGAGCAGTTTCCCCTTTTGTAGTCAACTAGGTTACGGTGCTGTAATCTCACTCACTTTCCATTTTGAGGTTCTATTTCTGCTTAAAACCTCACCTAAAGAGCAACTTCATCTCACTCTGCAGAGCTGGCTGCCTTTCGGTAATGAGTACAAGACAGCTGATGCCATTTAGGGCATGGGGGGAAGAGAGTTACGGGAGAGAGCTGACAGCACATCCTCATATCTCTTGATCACTTGTATGTAATATCTTGTAAGATCTGCCTTCTCTCTGTTTTGTGCAATCAGCTACTTGATGTACTGCAAAAAACTTTGCCTGCGCTGAGCTCCTAATGCCCACCTGGACCTGCTGCGGGCAGAGACCAGCTCAGATCTCACTGTGTGGGTGCCTTTTGGTGCCTGCTATCCCCAAGGGTCTTTGAGAACCATGCAATACTCCATCATTCTCATTCCCACTCTCATTAGCAGGATTTCAGACCCACCAACCTACCTGAAGGCCAGGAAGCTGGTGTGTGTCACCTACTGATCCCGCTGGATTTTGGATAGAGCCTCTGCCATGTCAAGACAAGCAGAAAGGCAAGCCAGCCAAAGAGGACAATAGGAATCCTGCCTAAGGCTGTTTGACCGATAGGTTGCTTATCAACTCTTTTTTGAGATGGGTGATGGCAACTTCATGTAAGAGAAGTCTGAATCTTGGGTCTCGGTCCTGCAGTTCCAGGTAGCATCACTAACTGAGGTAGCGGCCTGCTGCTGATGGGTGGCTAGGAGATGGAGACAACCTCCAAAGCATGGATCTCTCTGGAATAGTGGTTACTGGGAGTGCTCTGCAGACGTCTGATTTAATGGCCCATTCCCTAGGCTGAAAAAGCAGATAAGCAGAAGAATGTAACAAAGAACAACATTTCACTTGTTTTCATTTAAATGTCTCCAAAACGGGTCAGTTTGACCCAGGAAGATGAAAAATCAAATAGCTGTGCTGACAAAAAAGGTCAAACCCAATAATTTGTCTTTCATTTTTGGCCCTGAGCTGAAGCTGCTGTCCAGATTATGTTTGTCAAGCCACAAAGTGTTGAAGTGAAACTCTGTTTTCTGACAAACAGTTACAAATCCAGTAAATTTCACCCAGCTCTTGACATGAAAGTGAGCAGAAACTGACTCTAGCACCAAAGGGGATGACAAGGACAGGGATGCTGCAGCTTTCTATTTCATTGTTCATTCATCCTAACTTAAAGCAGGTATCTGAAATGGGCTTTCTTTATCTTTCCATTCCTTGGTTCAGGAAGCCAAGGAAATAAATTGAGGGTAATCACAGAATTTTTGAACTGAAGTTTGAGGAGATGGTGTCCACCCAAGATCCCTCCACTCTTGCATTTTTCAGTGAAGATGCCTTTATGAGTAGCCAGGTAAAACTGGAAGAGGAATTTTTTGGGTCACTAGCAGTTCTGGAAAATAATTTACAACAAATATTTTTGGTGAAAGTGGAACTCAAGTCCTTTTTCCAGCAGAGAAGTGATAAAAACTACATATCAGTCCTGAGATTTTAAATGCCCTTTACTTTCATGGGTTGCTGCAATGAACTGGATTAGCAGGCTTATCAAAGGGCAATCATTGCAAATGAGCTACTTCAAACCTTCAAAAAGGTTTTGATTTTCTTTGGAAATGATTTCTAGTTCTTTAGGGCTTGGGAACTTTTTTGGAGTTGGAGGGAGGAATAATCCGCTAATGCACACTTGCAAAATGAGCTCTGGATTCAGGAAACGTATTTCTTTTTACCTATGAAAAAACAGATGGGCTGAAAATTCCCACCATAATTTTGATAGGACTTCAGGCTCAATTGCCCTTTGCTTTTGTCTTTGATATTGCCTCACTTGGGAGAAACTCATAGAGAAAATATCGCTGATACCCCAAGGCAACAAACAACGCAAAAACCATCACGATGTTCCATGACGATGAAACTTATGAAATCTGATTTCCTGTTGATGCTTTGGTGTTTAACGCCCTGTGGTGCTCACCATGAATCTTTTCCTCTGGTGGACTTAGTCTTCTCACGCCTTTGCTCAGCCACCGCTTTGCATCTTTGAAACGTTTCCTTCTCTACCAAACTCAGCCAGAATTCACCTGAAAGTTTACAAATTATTTGGTGGGAGAGGTTGATGGATGGACCAACATTACAATTGGTTTGGAAATTCATAGGAAAACAAAATATATATAAGAATATATAATATATATAAGAAAATATATATTATATATATGAAAATATGTGAGAAAGAAGCCTAACAGCTCGCAGGGATGGTATTTGCATGAGGAGGGTCACGGTTAAGAACTATTCCAAATAGTGGTAAAATATTTCCAGTTCCTTGCCTTGAAGCACTTCACATACCTCCATCTTTCCTCTGCATCCCTACATCACTCCTCTTTCACCACCTACCTGCAGGATATATGGCCCAAAAGCCAATTTACCTCTTGCTTGAACCTGTGTTATGCTGAAATAGCCTCAGCACTCCCTGACACTTTATTCTAGGTTCCCAGAACCCTATTCCTCTGCATCTCTTGGCCCAGTAATTGACAACTAATATATACCCGGCTCAGCCTGAAGGTGGGGTCAGACAACCCGTTCCATAGGAGAAGCAATTCCTCAGCTCCAGCATGAATATCATGTTGGCCGGAAGAGCAGTTAAAGCTCAGCCTCATTCAGAAGCAGAGCAGCACGGAACACATAGGTGCAGGGGCTTGCCCTTGCAGTGGGTTATTTCACTTGTGTTGCTCAGAAACCTCATGCCAACCCAGCTGAGAAAAGCCAGCTTAAGCCCTTAAACAGCTGACCCAGACTAAACAACAGAGCAATACTGAAAAAGGCCACCCCGGGTGCCTCAGTGATCCATAATCATGGGCAGCCAGGGGACCACAACCCTCTGCAGGTCTTTGTGCTGGCATCAGTTCCCTTGGGGTGATCAGGGGACGGTGTTAGCTGGAGACCTGCTGCCCTCTGTAGGTGCCTCTGCCACATTTCCAGGATGACAGGCTCCCAGGTGGCCCTCCAACCATGTCAGAGGACTTTCCTGGTACAAGTCCCTGTGTAGGGAGTGAAGGCTGCACTGGCTATGATACGATGGTGATGGCTGAGATCTATCCATCCCAGCCTGGGCAGGCTGAGCCCCAGTGACTTGCTTTGGGATAAATACATTTATTAGTAACTGAGAAGCAACCATGGATGCAAGATGCTCTCAGTTTATGGTCCCACAGAATGGCCACATACCCCCAGTGGGAGGTCCAGGTATTCCATGCTCTGCTGACAGGATGCCTGCAAGGAGAAATCCTGGCTCAAAGCTAGGAACCAGGGCTAGAATCAGGTGGTTCAAACACAAGCTGTGTTGAACTGCTGTCATTATGGCAGAGGAATGGCCATTTCTGTCCATATCAGGTGATACATAAGCAGCTTAGAAAGTCCAGATGAGATTTAGCTGGCTATAGCGCACATCTACATTTATAGCATTTGTGGTGCTCAGATTGGCACAGAAGATTTGGGTTTCCAAGAAAATCTGGAGGGAATTGCCACTACAACAAGCAGTTCCCAGCCTGGGCTTTGCAAAACCACATCCTAGCAAGGACCCAGGCTTGGGTCCAGGCGTTCCCAAGTATTCAGGAGTCTGCTGGAAAAGTTGCTGTGTTCAAAGATGCTGTGGGATGTAGCCCTGGGAACTAGAGCTCTGAGTGCAACAGAAAGGCCTCACTATACTTGAGCAAAAGAAAAAAGGTCTGAGCTATAACAGTGTTGGTGTTGCATAGGTTTATTTTGACTCATCACACCTAATCTCAGGTGCCCACTGGTTGGGATTAAAGCTTCATCACTGGAAGTGTTGTGGCTCTTCAGCAGCTCCTCACTGCAGTTCTTTTTGGGTGAAGACAACTTAAACAAGATAAACTCAGGCCAAAAAACACTCAAAACCCATGAAGAGACCTCAGAAGGACTTGGCTCCAGCCTTTCACTGGTGTCTCATGGCAGCTCGTTTGAAATCCATTACACAACTAAATTAAAAATAAACATTTACAGAAGAGGGAGCTGGTGGCAGTGTGTGGTCTGTTACTGCAATGAGAGAGATGTCCAGCCTCAGAAGCAACACCTCTGCTAGTAAACTAACCCATGCTAGACCTGGTCCCTGGCCATGAGGCCGACTGACCCTGTCTGGCTACATCCATGCAATCAAATGCTCTTGGCTATCAAGGCTGGGTGGCTGAATCCAACTTGTATCTCAGGAAGGGGCCCTGGTCTTGCTCATTCCTGTCATGAATCCAGCCATGTCACAATCCCAGCCATGTCCTGGGATTGCTCATCCCACATCAAAAACAGACCAGGGTTTTGTGTCCTGTGCCTGTGCCCATTCCCTGGCACTGTTTGATTCATCAGCACAGACCCAGATTTTGTTTTGATGAGGTGTTGCAGGAAATGCTGAACCACCCATTTGCTGCTAAGAGCTTAAATGCAGCTGTAGATCAGCGTCAGATGGTTTCAGCATGAAGGCAACAGCTCTTCCATCTCCCTGGTCCCTTTCCATTGCCAGCATCCTCAGGAAGGGCGGGTGCAAGCCGTCGGGTGCCTGCTTGCAGCACAGCGAGAGCTGATCATCAGGCTTGAGTTTGCATATGCATATCTAAAATCTGACAAAAAAGGGTGCTGGCAAAGCAAAAAACATAAATGAAAACATTTAAACTACTTTTGCATCAGAAATGTGAAAGTGCTGTTCTTCACTCTTTGAATCTGCATTGCTGCATCTCGCAGGTGCCCGCTCCCCCTGTGCTCAGTGCTGTACAGGAACAGCCTCCAAATTAGTGGGGGGGTCAGGAGCACCCCACTGTCTGTCTGGCATTTAGGGGAAATCCCAGCCCTGTGCTGTGGTTTGTAAGGCCCTTGTTGGGATGCCAGACTCGGGAAAGAGCTGCAAATCTCTCCCTGATGCCATGGGGGAGACAAGGGATGGTTTAGGCAGGAGAAGGGAAAGGTAAAAAAAACACAAATGGGGGCTTCAAGGGGGATTCTCTCACAAAAGCTGAATGTGGGAAGGGGCCTGGATGGTTAGGTGTGGACTGGCAACACTTAACCCTTCACACCCTCAGGTTCACAAACACGGCCAGTGGTTCTGAGACACCAGATGTGCAATAGCTGCATGTGGGAATGCTTTTGAGAGCTGTTCCAAGACATAAAGGGGTTAACCTTCATCTTCCAGCGAAGGAAAGAAACCCCCTCTTGCCCTGCCTTTGCTTCTGGCCCCAGCTCAGCCAGCAGCTGGGGCATGTGCCTCTATCAGTCCCTTCCTGGAAGCAGTGAAAATGGTTTCCAGCCCCACCAGGGGAGACGTGAGAGCAACAGGCGCTTTCCCAGCCCAGAAGACAGGCAAAGGCTGGTTTCTGAGCTGGTTTCTGTCTGGGGGTGGATGGTGCCAGCAGGCGGGTACTAGCCACAGTTCCCCAGGATACCCACCCCAGGGCTTCCCGGAGATGCTGATGCAGCCTTGCAAAACTCCCTTCCACACACACACTGATCCCTGGGCAAGTCATGGCATCTGGAAAACGTTATCTCAAAGCTCTCCCGAGTGCCAGCGGACCCCAGAAGGGCTCATAGCTCTCCGTGGCATTCAACGGGAACAGCCGCAGGAGGGACACCAGCAGGGTCTGTGTCGGGAATTACCACAGGCTCCTTTGGGAGTACAACAGCATCTCCTGCAAGCCTCGACAGCCCCGCTTCATCCCTGTTACCCGCGCCGACAGCATCGCTCCCCCCTCCTCCCTTGTTTGGGTGCTGGTGTCGGAGGATGTTTAGGACCCAGGCTGTGCAGCTCCTCCCCTTCAGGTCTCTCCAGGGTTATTGCTTGGTGGGAGGTAGGTTGAGGGCTCGGTGGTATGAATGAAAGAGAGAGAGGAGCTCTGGACTGAAAAGCTCAAACTGGAATAGCTCGCCTGTCTCCAGGCAACAGGCCTGACGCAACCGCTGGGGGCAAAAAAAGAGTCCCTTAAATGAGAGAAGAGAGGCACACACAGGTTCCTGAAGCGAGGCAGGGAGGAGGATGAGGCAGTCTCCTGGAGGCACTGGTGGCACCGCTCTGCAAACACCAACTTGGAGACCCGCGGCGCAAGGAGGGAGCCAAGATGTCCGTGCCATCTTCCCTCTGACTGCGTCCCCGGTAAGTTTGTTGCTTGCGTTAGCTTGGCTGTGCTGGGGCCGGAGGGGAGCACGGCCACCTTGGGGACACCCCGCTGAGCCCAGGACCGGAGCTGCCTGGGGGATTCCCGGTGCTAGAGGGGAACCGTGGCTTTTTTAGCCCCGTGGAAAGCGGTAGCAGCAGGGACCGGGTCCCTGGGGAGCAACGGGGTGATGGGACCCCATGCACCGTGAAGTTCAGCACTGGGGTCTGGAGTGCTGGCTGCAGCATGGATGGGCTGGGGGCTTGCATGCTACCCCCGCAATCACAACCTCCTGCCTTGCCAAAATTCCCTGGAAATGGCCAGCATGGTGGCTCCCGTTGATTGGGACTGGCTGGAAATCAGGGCAGAGTCCTCCTTTACCATGAGGCTTTTATACGTTGCTCCCAGCCGGGAGCAGTGCAAGGGTACCCACCACCTTCATGGGGATTTTCCTGCAGTGGATGAGGTGTAACAGGGAAGAGTCTGTCCGGCTTTCGGGACAATCACCTGTTGCACCCTCTGCCCCCTTCCCGAGAGCCCTGTTCAGGTTTGCTGGCTCGTGCAGTGCAGACATAATGGGATGGAGCGTGGTGGCCTCACAGGGCGTAGCTACCTTTGGATTTTGAAGCAGGCACTGTGTGTTGAGCAGAGCAGGTTTCCACCTGCTCTGGTCTGGCCCTTGCAGTTAACACTGAGCTGGGGTTGGGGGGGGAATCAAACCACCCAGAACTTCTTCAGAGCCCTTTATAACAGCCTGGGGCTACTTGCTCTAAAACAGTACCCTTCCAGCACAAGCATTTGTGCAGCCCCAAGCAGCACGCCCCGGTGCGATGCGCACCGCTGCACCCACATCATGCATCCTGCAGCCTCCCCAGCCTGTGCACACTGACACCCTTCCCATATCAGAGACCCACACAGGGCCAAGGAGATCCCTCCCTATTTCCTTATGATGCTCCCTATGTTATTTGGTATTGCTCTGCCCTGCAGAGCTTTTCTACAACAGGGACCTCAGTAGAGGGGGTTTAAAATGGTTGAAAACCAAGTGCCTTGTTTCCAGTGAGGAGCTGTGTCCAGCTGATTCCTTTGGCTTTGTCTGTTCATCCCCCGTACCCTATGCACTCCCCACTTTCCAGTGGGAACAAGCCTGTTTTGGCTGCTGTGGGTTTTCTCTGTGCCAGCCATCATTTCAGCATAGTGGGGCTGTCGCTATTATTTGCATCTCAGATCTCCCCTGCTTTCGAGTGCCTATTGCAGTGGTACCTCTTCATGGGGGGATCTGTACAACACAGAAATCAAGCAGAATGGGAGGGATCCGGCTTCTCCCAGGCTCTGGGCTTGCGATAGCTCAGCAGCCATTAGGTGCTTGCAAAACATAGCAGGGACACTGCAGAAAGGAAAAGCATAAATAAGCATCCTCACAGTAACGCAGCCTTCCTGAGGCTTTCTGTCTGCAACCAGCTCGCCTTAAATAGTGTTAAATAAGTGCAGCTCAGCACGGGGAGAAGGCAGGGCTGAGCACAGGGTGAGCACCGCTCAGGCAGCCACCAAGGCGGGTAATTGGATGGGACAGGGAGCGTGTAAAGGGGATTAGGGGATCACTGCAGGGCTGACCTCACTCCCTGGATCACTTTAACTTTAAGCCCGGGGGTCTCCAATGGGAGCTGGCCCTGGCGCTTGTCTTTGAAGGGGGGGAGCTCAGTGCCGGGCAGAATGAAGCCCAGCAAAGACAGAAAGAGGTGTTGTTTTTTGTCTGGAAACACACCCTTCTGCTTTCCATGCTGCATCCAGGGGAAAACAGCTCCCTGTGCTACTCTACTGGGAAGAAAGCAGGTCTCAGCCTGGCCTGGCTCATTCCCAAGGACCTGGCTGCACAGGCAGAAATCCCTGCCTGCTCCGTCTGCTCTTCCCTTGCTGAAACGTGGCTGTGCTTGTGAAGGCAGCAAGGAAAATAAGGGAAGGAACTGGCTGTGCAAAGCCATGGGTGTTTTGGGGACATCTCTGGGGACAGGTTAGGTGTGCCACCTCCAATATTAGGTCCCCAAACCTGCTAGGATCCTGGGGCAGTGCATGAAGAAGCAACCTTTGCCCATAATCCATAGCTCCCTTCACCTCAACAGGCTTTATCAGATGACTAGGGTGGACGGGGTGTCTTCACCAAGAGCATGTAAACTTGCCTTTGCTGCTGCTGCTGCTTAATCCCTAGGAATAATCGTACCTGGTTTTGGCTGGTGGACTGGGAGCATTGACTGCATCCAGCTTCCCAGTCTGTAAATATTTCCCACTCATTTGGAAAACTGGTTTATAGGAATGCCAAGTATCTGGCAGTGCCCATCTTCATGCAGGATTTCAACACAACTGCTGGAAATATGCTGACCAAGTGGAAGTGGAGCTGGTCTGAAAATGGAGCTGCTAGGGTCCATCGGAAGCAGGCAGCAATCCGAGTCCTGCTTCCTCGCAAGAAGCCTGCTTGATTTTGTGCAGGGAATGCAGGAGGGATCAGATGTAGGTAGGCAGGAATGTACAGATGTGTTTATTGAAACAGGTTGTTTCATCATCTGCTCATCATCTGCTAGTGATGCTGGAGGTTAGCCAGGGAGAAGTACCTGAGGGCAGGGAGTGCAAACTGGTCCTCTCTTATCTCTGTGCTTCCGCTCTGCTCCTCTTGTCAGGCTGGTGGGATTGCTGCAGCCCCCCAGTGCTCTCTCCTGCACTGTGTTGCATAGGGGTCTTCATGGAGGTCATTTGGACAAAAAGACATGCCAGGATGAACCCTTACCCTTTGCCAGGTCATACATGAATGGAAAGCCCCACTTCTTCCCTGTTTCCTCCATGTATCTGTGAATGCCATGTCCACATCCAAAGGACTGAAGCAGCAGGACTGGGTGTTTCCCAGCTTCTCACCTTAGCATCTGAGCTGTCTGGGAGATCTTACGGGGTTTTTTTCATGGCAGTAAATGGACAGGAATATCCAGGTGCACTCAGGATCCCATTAATCTGGGTGCTGTACCCCTATCTCAGCCAACTGCATGGGGCACCTCTGTCACCAACTCTCCAAACCCTTGCAAGGGCATTACAATCTGGATCAGCCCAGGGATATAAACTTGGTCTCCTCTCTGGGCTTTTTCTGGTATTAGGCTGGAAGTCAGGTCTGTGTGCATGTGAACAGACACAGCCAACATATGCAGCCCTGCAAGGAGGCCTGAAGGTAGGGTCATCAGGCATCCATGCTTGGGATGCTCAGCTTGGTCCCTTCAGTGTCATTATATTGCCCCTAGAGGAAGGGACAAGCTTACAGCCCACGAGTGTGGCCAGGAGGTCTCCATGAGCACTGTGTCAAATGGGCTGTCAGGGCTCTGACATAACCTCTCCAGCTTCCATGGAACCTTCCATCCATGGACCCGCTTCCATCCTACCCCAGCCATTCTAAGCAGGCAGAGAGCATCTGATCCTGACAGCATGTTTCAGGAGGGAGTCCTGGCTTCAGGATCAGGCAGATCTTTAGGCTGCAAGAGTCTTCTCTTTTTGGAGGGAAGCTGAAGGTCACTTTGGGATAGGTGAAAAAAGCATTTAGGAACCAGACCAGATTTCTGCGGGAGCAGTTTCAGGTGCTATATAAAGGGATTGGGTGGCCAAATGCTGGATAATGTAACCCAGTAAGATCATCTCTCCTCTGAGTCAGTGGGCTGGCTAGGGGAGCTGTTTGGTCTCTATAGGTGCCTTGTGCACAGCAGCATGATGCAGCCATGCTGCTTGGGGGGCTGTGGCAAGGAACCCCAGGATAAGGAAAAGCCCAGGCTCACCAGAGCCCACACAGCACAGCAGGTCTCTCCCAAGTCATTTTGGCATGGGAAAGGGGCGATTCATGTGCAGCCTCCCCAGAAGGGAGCCACCAGCTCCAGGGAGCTGCACTGTTGACCTAGATGGGTCTCTCTTCTCACCCGCTGCTCGGAGCCTCTGCTGCCTGCAGGATGCTCAGGAGCCTCCATCCAGCACCGTGCTGCAGCCAGAGTCCTCCCTTACTCCATTGCTATGGCAACCTCCTTGCACAGGCATCTCCTCCTCCCTGCCCCACTGGCAACCTGCTGCAGACCTTCAGCGGGTCAGCTCTCCCCACCCCGTTCCTGTCTGTCTTCTTGTTGTTCTAAGAAGGAAAGCAAACACAGCTCTCTCTTCATGGCATATGCATTCCACGTACCATCCCCCCACATCTTGGTGCATCCTCGTATTTCTTCATCCCACTGTTTCCAGCGCAGGGTCCTCCTCACCCACTGGGACCTGCAGAACTCGATGATGATGTTAAGCAGGTGTAATTTACTCTAGGGTTTTCTATTCCAGGATGTAAAGCCTTGAGGCAGATGCCAGCAAATGGTCAGGGAAACTGCATCCCAAATTCCATGGATTATAGACAGTGTCCCTGTACCTATTACAGCAAAAATATGGGCACTCAGATGAGATGGGGAGACCTCAAGATACCAGAGGTGAACTCTGTACATCTCTGAAGATCCTCAGAGCTTTTCCCTTGAAGGCAAATTGCATGAGTTGCCTACTCAGTGAGAGGGAAACTGAGGCATAAAAGGGGTGAAGTGCTTTTTGAAGGTCATTAACAGGCTGAACCATTTACCCTGGTAAACAGGCTGCCCTGTTTACCCCATGCCACAGGTGTCATCCATGGGCACCTCTTCACCCTGCAAAAGGGCTTCCCTCAGCCTGGGCTTTGTCTAATACTGGGGCTTTTTTTCTTCTTGGAGACTAGATGAGCAGTGTAATATAGACTCTTACAATCACTGCTCTTCCTCTGCAATAAAAAATGGTGTTATAGTAAGCTGAAGTCCACCAGGAAGGGAGAAGCATAATTTGCTCCCCACACCTCTGCCTTGACTGATTGATTTATTCTGCTTTATCCATCCTGTTTCCATCCTGTGTGTTTCTCCTTCTTTTTTTCCCCTTCTTTTCCTGGACCTCTTGCTCCTCAGAGTGTGACCTTCCAAGGTAACTGTGTGCCCTTATTTATAGCCTTGAATTTAGCAGGCTGTACCTATGCTGCGCTGGCCCGGTACACAGCAATCAGTGCTGCTTCATGAATGCCTTATGTGCAAAGCTGACCAGGGCACAGAGAGCTGATGGGGAAGGTACAGATGTATAAAACTTCTCAGGTACATAAAACCCCTGTAGGGTAAAAGGCATCATTTTGTGCAATCTGCCTTTTGACAGCAAGCAGCATCTGAATTCATTGTTTTCCATCATCAGTGATGATAACACAAAGCTTTTCTCACACCCCTGTACACCTCTGCCTCCTTACCCCATCCTACATGGTTTGTCAGGGAATGTTCACATGGCTCTCCTGAGCCCCTGCTCTAAGGCATGGGCAGGGATATCAGAGGGGTAGAATGGAGCAGGTCTGCATCTGCTTCAGGATTGAAATTGCTGCAGTTGTGGTAGCAGATTGTGCTGCTGGACCTGGTTTCTTAGAGGATAGGGCACACCATGAGCTTCACAAGGTGGGTCTGGCATAGGGGAGAGCAGGATTTGCACTGCTGACCTGCAGCTATGCAAAAGCCAAGCCTCAGGGCATGCCAGCTCTGTGAGTCTTGGCATGGTAGAACTTCACACACAATCCAAGTTGACAATCCTGTTATTTCTCCACCCTGGACATGTGCTTCTGCTAATTCCTTTGCATTACAGCTTGCAGGGTAGGTCAGTTAAGCTGACTTTGCCAATGGAAACCTAACCCAAGAAAGAAATTAAAGTTTTTCTTGTCATTGCAGTGACCTGATATATCCTGTGCCTTTGGTATTGCTAGGATTCATGTAAGGGCCTGAGCAAAGAGTCTTAGCGAGGTAGGAGCAGACCCTTATCCCGTTTTGATGCCAAACTGTTTCCCCTAATGAGGCATGTTCCTGAGCCTGGCAAGTGTGATAAAGAGGATGAATCAAGGGTTAATCACTTACATTCCCTTGCACAGGCCAGCCTAGGGGAAAACTGAACCTGGGGCAAGGAGGCTGGGGTCTGTTGGTTTGAGCCAGAGGCCAGGTTTGCTCCTGGGAATTAGGTAGCTCCCAGGCCACAAACAGGTTTGTATTACAGCCTTGCATACGAACACTTTTCACACGCTTACCACTTTCACATCTCTTTTTCCACAGGAGGTCTTTGACCCAAGTCCAAGGTATTGATAGGAAATTAGAGCCACTGCTTTCTGTCATGTTTGAGTTTGGAAAGACTGAGGAACAGACATGACTATTTAGGGATGTCCCTACAGAGTGAGTGAGAAGTTTCCTGTTACACTGGGGAGGAGGTGAAGGATGGGTTGGATTTATGCCACTGTTAGGATAGAAAAACCAACTCCCTCCAAAGCTGCTGGGATGCTCTTCCAAAGCTGCTGGGGAAGGAGAGACAGCAGTGGCGTTGTGACAAAAGGGATGTTCCAAACTGCTGTCCTGTTTTTATGGTCCATGCTATAAATGCTAATTGGGCTGTACCCAGGGCTCAAACAGCAAGAGTCTTTTCCACCCGGAGGATTTTATGCATGCTGAAGGCACAGAAGAGTTTGTGAGGGCTCTGCTTTGTAGCCGTGGCATTTGGAAAAGTCAGCTTTACAATAACAATGTGATCTTTGCAAGGAGTTACCAAATCCTGTAGCTTAGAGCTGCAGCAGACCCTATTGGGCTGCTGGTTTTGGCCACCCCCAGCAATCTCCATCTCAATGGTCATGAAAAAAGCTCAGAGGTGAGGTCTTTAAAGCCATTAGGTGTTTACCCTTATTGATTTCAGTAGGCTGGAGGTGGAGACAAGTGAAATACATCAACATGCCCTCAGCTCTGCAGAGCATCTGTGCAAGAGCTGGTGCAGGGCCTGACTCTCCAACAGGGCATCCCTCTGCTTTCCCCTCCAATACAATCTGTTTCCCAACAGAAGAAGGAAAACTGTTGCTGCTACAAGCATGAGAGCTGTTGGCTTCAACCTGATATAGTATCTGTGTTTGCTCCTGCTCACCGTAAAACTCTCATTAACATAAATAAGAGCAGGAACAAGACCGCAACATGACTAATTCTCCACCCCCAGACTGTCTGTGTGTATATTATCAACTCCTCGCTCGGCTCATGTGCCTGCTCACAACTGTGGGATAAATCTTGCTCTCTGTTGGTGTTTATTTTAAATTGAATCTTCTTACTGAAAAGGTTCGAGAGGCGTAATTATGGTCTGGATTTCAGAGTTACACGCGTCTTTGTGGGCGCAAATAGCAGGGAGAAGAATGGCTGAGTAACTCATAGTGCTGTGGTTCAGTGCATCCTGCTAGAAAGCTGCATACATCCTGGCTGGTCTTTCTGGGCATGTTACCAGGCATGCAAAGAAGTATTTGTTTTGTGTTTGACGTGTAGACTAGAGCTCCGGATCTATTCCTAGCTCAGCCATAGATGAGCATATGACCTTGAGAAAGTCTCTTATCTGATCCTACCCTCAAATGAATGCAGAAACAGCCTGAGCTTAACTCTTGCAGAATTGTTTGAGTCCTCTGTCACTGCAGGTCCCATGGTCTGGTAGAGCAGCTTTGGGCACAGCTTCCCTGAATCCACATGTGGTGGCAGGAGGAGAAGCAGGGCGGAAGCTCCTGGCTCCTCTGTGCTAGTCCTCTACCAGGGTGTTTTCAAGGTAACCACTGAGACCATTCCCGTGGGCAGACTGGATGTGGCCAGTGATGGAAACCACAAGTTCAAGTCTCCTTTAGCACAGGCATCTGAATCCAGACTGGTTACCCCCACACTTGGCTGGGAACATGATCCTGCCCTCATCCTGATTGACAGGAGAGAGATGAATGTTATGGCTGCAATTTGGCATCTTTAGCAAACCTAAACCTAAACACAGATTTGTAAAACATGGGGGCCCCTTTAGGACTGGAAGGTCAAAGGTCTTCCTGGAGCTTTCCCTTTCCAGACTGAACAAGCCCAGCTCTCTCAGCCTCTCTTCATAGGAAGGGTTCTTCAGCCCTCGGAGCATCTTTGTGGCCTCCGCTGGACTCAATCCGATTTCACCTGGCTCTGTTTTTCCCAAATGGAAAGATGCAGGTTTGCCAGCCAGGAAATCAGCAAAGTAGTGTGCACAGGCACCTCAACACCTAGGAATAGCCATTGCTGTCTTCTGAGGATGTTTGGTTGTGTGAATGTGTCCTGACCTCCCTGGAAACCCTTTCATGGCCCCATAAGTTAAGATTGGAGATGTTCGTAACCAGAGCTGGACTGGATTGTTCTGAAATGGAGCAGCAGCAGTGAGACAAAGCTGATGCTGCCCTTGACTCTTCCCTCTTTTCCAT
>JANHGB010003108.1:26871-39997 GCA_026283785.1 Coracopsis vasa | reverse complement strand
TGCTGCCGCTCTTCGGGCGGAGGCTGCCCCCCCTGAACCTGGGCGCCTCCGCCTTCCCGCACCACAGGGCTACCTTGAGACTCTCCGAAAAATTTATCCTGCTCCTGATTCTTAGTGCCTTCATCACCCTGTGCTTCGGGGCTTTCTTCTTCCTCCCCGACTCCTCGAAGCACAAGCGCTTTGACCTGGGCTTGGAGGATGTGCTCATTCCTCACGTGGACACCAGCAAAGGAGGCAAGAACCTCGGCGGCTTCCTCATTCACGGGCAGGGGCACGACGAGCACCGGCACAGGTAAGAGCCTGGCTTGCCGGTGAAGAGCGAGCGGGTCCCCGTGGGAGCGGGACCAGGTGGAAAGAGATCCCTTGAAATAGGTCCTTCCCGGGTCCCTGTCGCTCCTTTCTCCGACATGCTTATGTCTTCCTAACGAGTGTCAACTTCTGGGCTCTAGCTTTGTGTCCTCCAGCTGCCATATGTAGCTGTGGTTTCGTGTTTTCTTTTCCACTATGAATTTAGCCTCCCTGCTAGAGAGGGCAGGGAGGATAAAATAGTGATTTATTTTCGCACCCTAGCCAATTCCCAGGGTCAGTCGTGGGAAGAAGGAGGTTAAGTTATGGCATTTGTGGAGGCAGTATATGTGACTGAAAAACCGCTGCATCTTTTCTATAGATGTTATGTGTTTACTGAAAACCAGCTGCTTGTTGCTGAATAGTGTAGCAAGAACTTTGATCTGACAAAGACTTCATGCTGTGACCCTGAGGCTGTCAGCTTGTGATGTGCAGGACACAGAACTAGTGTAGATGGCACGGTCGCCTCTTCTGGCCCTTAAAATCACTTGTTATAATGCTGTATCCAGATAGTTGGAGATGCCGGTGGCTGAGTTGCCTTAACTGTGTTTGCCAGTGTGCAGAAATAAGATAAAATAGTAAGGAAGAGTAAGAAGGGTAAATGTTGTGCTGCTGATAGCTTTTTGGGCTGCCTAAACCTTTGTGCGACACAAACCTCTAAATATTCAAGACGAAGTCGTGTGAAGTTAAGCCTTCAACCCTCATTTAAGCTTTCAATCTGTTTTATACATTATGTCTCCTTCTAATGTGAATGAGTGAGAATGTAGATACTCTGTAATCTTCTCAATTTATCAGATTTTTTTAAAAAACAAGATTATCTGTGAAATAAAAATTGAGCAGACTTGCTTCTTTAATGATGTGTCAAGCAGCTGCTCCTTATATTAACTTACTTTAAACGCTTAAATCCTACCATAATGCCTGGGTCATAGTGAAGCTGGCTGATCTCTCTTCAGTGTCCAAGATGTGAAAATGTGATTATCATGGGTGATAACATATAAGCTCTTCCATACTCAAATTAGTAATACAGTGAAATTTAAAGAAAGGTGACTTATGCTGATGGCATTTCCTTTGAGAACAGTTTAAAATATATCCTGTTGACTTAAGAATTATTTAAAGGTTATTTGTGCTAGATTAAAAGAAGAGGGTGTAATGCCTCTCTGCTTATCTGTTATGGGCTATAAAGACTACCTGAATACTGTGGTATTTTTTTCTTAAGGCATCTTTGCTGTTGGATGCCTTGTGACATTTATGAGCTCTTTCTCCCTAACTGAAGGGGTATGGATGCTTAATATTTAACAAGAATTTCTTTTGTCTATGGCATTAATTGCTTGTGCGGTTAAATGTTGCACAAAACGTAGGTTTAGGAGCTCTCTAATGTGCCCTTGAAGTTCTTATCTTTCACTGCCTTTTTTTTTTTGTTTTGATGATCTTAATTCTTAGCTTCCCCCGTGACTGTGGTACATACATTCAAAATCAGGTTCTAAAATAGAAGACAGGTGCAACAAAAGAAGGAAGAGTTCAGAAATGTTCAGAGCTCCAGCTGTGACTGTTCTACCTTGTGTTGCTCAGTAGACGGGACCATAGAAAATGAAGTTTGCTGATACTGATAGTTCTGGAGTGATGCTCTTGTTTAACCCACTTACATGGGCCCTTTTTGGGTTTCCTCTTTAAGTGTAATTACTAGGGCTACAGCTTTAGTAATGATATGCGCACTATTTTTTTGTCATACATGGATAAGCAGTAACTTGCAACTATTGAGCTAAATGTGTTTTGCTTGTTTGGGATCTGCTCTTAAACAAAGTGGTTATCCTGTCATCAGTTAACTCTCTTGTAGTCCCTCTATTAACTATGAATGTGTGTACCTTCCCTTACCCCACCACCTAAAATTGTCCCTGTCATGTGCAGGGTTTTTTTTATGGTTGTGTTTTGATTTTTTTTTTTTTTTTAATTTGAGCAAAAATAGACACTATTCTTGTTGTTTGAGCCCTACTGACCACTGAGTTACTCCAGGCAAGTCTTAACTACTAAAAAAGCCTGCTTGTTTAACCTGCTTGTGTAAATGCCACGATAATCAATGTGAACCCAGGTGTTGTGCTTTACTTCTGGAGCAACTTTTTTGGCTTATTACCATATAGTCTTATCAACAGGCCATTTGCTAGCTTTGAGATGACGGAGTGACTGTTTTCCATAACGGAAAATGCGAGTTGCCATTTTCATTGTTGAGTTCCTACTCCTGGATTGTAGGGACATTGACAGCCAATATTTTGAGAAAGTATAGGGTCTTCATTAGTGAATTCTAGGTTGTTACCTCAGTTTGAGAAGGGAAAACTATTCAGCTTACTGTCAAGGAGCAAAGTTAAGTGTCAACTTAAATGTTGTTTTTGGGTTACACTGAGGAGGTATGATACATAAGATCAGGAGAAATTAACCTACTGTGAATACAAAGAAACATGTGGTCTAAGATCTGTACCGTGATGATGGATTGACAAACTGTATTTACAAGAATTGTGGACTTCAGAAGAAATTGGATTAAAGGTCATTCATCTGAAGTATACACTTGATCATGAAATGACAGGTATTGATTTAGTGACTGAAGGAATGTGTTTTCTTCTGTGAATGCTGGTTTTGACCTCTATCAGATTATTAAAACCCACATACCATTATTATGCTGCTCCCTTGGTATATAGGCTATAATAATTTAATGCTTATTTTCTCCTATCCCTCAAATTTTGAGCTTAGTGGGCTATTGGAGCATATTTGTGTTTCTATCTTCTAGCAAAATATAGCAATGATGTAGGTAGAGGGCTGTCATGCAGCTGTGATTTACTGTTGGGTGTACAAGCAATGCTTCTCACTGGATGTTTTCTGTATTCCTCACACTGCTTTCCCACCTCTTCTCCTAGGCCCCCTTGGCATTCTTGAGTGTTTTTATTATTGTTAGCTCTTGGTAACATTAACTTTGCATCTTCCATTAACCTGTCTTTTTTTACTGCTCTTGTCCTTCTTTAGTTCTCACCTTCCAGGCATCAAAAGGTAGGGAGATCCCACTCACTTCTTTATAGTCTAAAGCATTTTTTCAAGAATTAGTGTCCTTGCCCATCATCCAAAGAAACACAACTTTCTTGTAAGAAGATGGTTAAAATCTGGAGTAAAACTGCAGTTTATATTTTGGGAAATGAATGGGCAGCAGTGCAAGTTAATACTCATTTTTAGCTGTTTCTTTCATGGGTAAGCTCTTCATTTGCACTTGCAGGATAATGGGGAATGGGTTAGTAATGCTGGAGCGGTGTACCACAGAATTTTGCCTCTGGGAAGAGAGTGGAAGAGACTAGTCCAGGACTTGTGAAGATATGTGCATATACATGTTTTTTAAAAATCTATTTCACTTCCCAAAGATGAATTTCTCTTCATTTCAAAGAGGATATTGCAGATTCTGGAATGAGAGCAGCCCAGTTTCGAAGACACATCTTGCCAACCAAATTTACACATAACTCAAAATTTGTTACACTGTTTTAGATAACTGTTACTTCTCCAAAACATCTGCATCTCACCTGCTGCACAGAAACATTTCAGGTGTTTCTCACTACCCAGTTATTTTCTGGCTCTCTAGGTGTTTTATTCTTCAGTAGTAGGTCTGAAAGATAGCTTTGGAAGGAGAACAAAATATTCTTACTGTTTCTTGGCATCTAGTGTAAACGAATGAGGATGTAGATGCTCTGTAATCTCCTCAGTTTATCAGATTTAAAAAAAAATAAGATTATCTGCAAAAATGAAAATTGAGCAGACTGGCTTCTTTAATGATGTGTCAAGCAGCTGCCCTTTATATTACTTGACAAAAGTTAAGATCATTCATGTGGTAAAAGTACATTAATCTTAGAGGCAACATAATTTTATGAGCTCAAAGCTGCAATGCCACTTTTTAACAGCACTTGAACTACTGTTGTGCCACCAATTCAGTCCTTCAGAATTTGCGGAGCTGTATCTTCAGCTGCTAAATTCCTCTGTATTCCTTTAAGTCATATCTCCAGTTTAAGCTTAAAAACAGCCCCCGAACTAACCCTCATGTCATCACATTGATAGCAGGTGCTGCTAATACAACTGGCCACCTTGACTGCCTTGGCCTCTGTGTGTGAGTATGTATACATCAGTGTAAATCATGGCATTGACTTTGTTTCTGTGAAGTTAAGGAATATTGGCTCCTGTGTTATGCAGAGATACTGCCAAGGAGTCTGATAATGTCTAGTTTTGGATCAGCAGCTCTATGGCAGTAGTCTAAAAGTGCTCTTATTTCTGTTGCTTAATACATGGTTGTCTCTACAGCAGTAGCAGCTGCTTGTCTCTACTCTTAGGAGGTGAGGTGAAAGTAGCAAAAATGATTCTAAAGAGCTTTCAGTTTTAATTTCTTTTTTTAAATCCTGTATTGATTTATTTATTTCAAAGAAACATGAAAGGCTTTATATGCTTCTTTTGAATACCTTTATCTTCTCTAGTCTATGACTTAATTAGCCATAGCAGAAGTGGGCAGTAGAGATAATTTAACCTCTTACTCAGTGGAATCAGTGTCTCCTGTTACCCTCTGCCATGCCATCAAGTATAAAAGTACATAAAATTTTGCCCTTCCTTTCCCACCTTTATTTGAGGCACAGCTCATTTGTGTAATTAAGAGTATTTGCTATTCTGAGACTATTAAGACTACTTGCTATTTGTGACTCTAAGAACCTAGTTTTTTTCTGTTGAAAAATCAGGAGCCACTGTAGTGGCTGGGCCCAAGCTCCTACTCTGTCCAATTTTTCATTGCATGAAATTGAGCTTGTCTTCAGGGTAGACTTCACAGTCTGTTTCTGGGCACTGAGTTTAACCTGAGGTGCCTGACCTGGAAGCAAGAGGTTTTTAGGGTGCAACATGCAGAAGATGCAGGTCCTCATGGTGACACACGTACGGAGCTGAAATGGGCAGGAGCAGTATGTGCCAAGTCAGGGTTCAGAAACATCTGGTATGTCTAGGGCAAAGAAGATGCAACTTTTTGGTGCTGGTCTTCAACTGTTGAAGCTATTTCAAGAGCACTGCCCATTGTTATCTGAAGACTTTTCTCAGTTGGAGTTTTTAGTAGCCACATGCCATTCTCTGTTCTGGAACTCTCCATTTGTCTTTTTGAGAAGAGGCTTGAGAAATGATGCTGGTTCTTGAAGATTAATGGGAGTTTGATTGCTCTCTATTTGTTCACAAGTCCCCACATTATACCCTTAAACTCAATTTGAATCTCTCCCAGAGTTGTACTGGACCATGGGAGAGGTACCCCCTTGTATTATTTCTAAGATTCTGCTGAAATTAGTGTGTTGTGTTGTAGGCTGAGAAATGCCTCCATCTTCAGATTACAAAATGCAAATTCTAGACCATCTGTCTAGATGTCCTTCTTCCTCCCCCCCATCTGCTGAGCAGCCTACATCATATGTAGAATACTGCTTGCTTCAAGTTATCTTGTTGCACTCCAGTTTGTCAAAGTGTTTCCTGTATTATGAAAGAGAGGAGCTGAGAGCTGGTGCTCTCAACTGCTTATACTTTCCAGTTAAAAAAAAAAATAATAAGGAAAAGTTTTAACTTGTTTTTCTGCATGATCTACACTTTGTCTGCATGCTGGAAAACAATCAGGCGTAGGAAAACTTCAGGAAGTCTGCTGGCTGGATTTAGTCCAGCTACTGGTGGGTGGGAGGCAGTAGCACTTTGGTTCATTTGGAGTTTTGTAGATTAAAATCTCAAAAGAACTTTAGCATAAATGTGGGTTGCTTGATGATGGTAGCAGTGTAGGCAATAGTAAGCATTATGGCTAGTTGTGGGCATATTGCACTGTAAGAGTTCCCCCATCTACTGATCTTCTCAATTTCCTCTAGTAAATACAAACATATTGATCCTACTCAGCTAGTTCTGAATTAAGGAGTTCTTGCTTTCTGAATGTATGTAAAACTAATTGCAAGTTGGTGATATGATGTGTGTGTGTGTACGTGTTTTCGTAACAATTGAACTGAGATTGAATATAGGCAAAGAGGAAAAGTTTTGTAACACCTCTTATGTTCTTCCCTAAGATGCCTGTAAAGTTCACTTTCAGTATTGCAGCTCTCAGTGTTGGGTCTGGGCAGACGGGGAGGCAGCTGTTTCTCACAGTAGTTATTCAGGCTATCAAAGTGCAAATTTGAGGGTATGTATTTGAATACAGCTTGGGGGATTTGTTGTTTCCCCTCCATTTCCAGCTGCAAGCTCAAGTGGGGGCTGTCATCTTTCCTGATTCAGTAACTACATGATCACTTTGTTACTAACATTTCGAGTTTTGTTGCAAGTTAACAGTTTGGAGAGAGGAGTGTGTGAGGCCAGCAAGGTAGCAAGGGAAATGTCGTGGTTTTAGCCCTTTTCCCTTGCTGCCCCAAACCTTGAAATAAAAAGTCTGAGGGCTCCAGATGTTCTGTATCATTATAACTTTTCCAAAATATCTGCATTTACAGTGTAGTTATTTACCTTTTATTTGATCAATATGACTTCTGCTGTTTGTCTTCAAATTCAACAAATAGATTTTACTTTATTAACCTATTGTATTGAGAGTGCACACACTTATTCATCAGGAGCAAATACTGGGAAAAGCTTTGAGAACTGCTAAGTTCTTGTCATATGTTTGCTTATAAAATTTGTAACCTTTGGTTCCTTTTGTCTTTGTTGTCTGATCTAGTGTCCTCTACAGAGCAAATTATGTATCTTCATCTAATCTCTCAAAGATATGGAGGTTCTGTGTCATATTTAGTGTTTGAAGAACTCAGAAATAACTGGTATTCTCAAAAATGCCTGGTAACTTCCATTGTGGTACCTGGTAACTCAACCAGGTACACTGGTGTTTCTAAAATAGAACTTGAAAAAAAAATTGAGAAGGTAAGTTCTAGGCTATTTATTAGCCTTATTTTCTAAGAGGCTGCTTTTAAAAGTTACTTTAGCCTTGTCTCCTAAGCCAGCAAAGTTTATGTGGCTGTGCCTTATGTTCGCTTGTAGCACTCGCTGACCCTGTTCTGTTCTGTATTCCTTCTTTCTCTCCCATAACATCTATCAGCAGCCAAGGGTCATGTGTCAAAATAGGTATGTTTCTGTATCTTGTGCATATCTCAGTGCTGGGTGAAAGAGAAAGACCTTAATTAGGGATGATGCTGAAGGAGGGATCACAGCTACGAGCCCAAGATGCTTAGTCTGCTGCTTGGTTAGTCTGCACAAGAGCTGCTCTGAACCAGCTACAGCATGTGTCCTCTGTTCTTCACTGGTTGCTGGAGAAGAGTGATCAGAAATTAATGATGTGGTAGGGAACTGCTGGGTTTTATGGGATGCCAATAGTAATGGGATGGATTACTGAGGTCGTAGGGCTCATTGGCACAGAAAGCTAAAGGCCATTAACACATGAAGTATAGGGCTACGTTAATTCTGCTAACTTTGCACAACTGTTGAATCATGGGATTTATTTGTCCAAATGTTGAATCATATATATGACTGTCTTACTGCCTTTATTTTTTTTTAATATGATGCGAACCCACAAACTGGATCACCTTACATATGTTATTTGGTGCTTGTTTCGTTCATGTTTTTGTTTTTTCTTACTTGTTAGTCATCTCTTAAACCACCAGAGGATTTTGTAAATGCTTCCCCAACTCCTTGCTGCTGTTGAGGCTTGCAGTGGCAGGTAGCTATTTGGTATGATTCTTTTTGAGAGAGCAAGTTGAAGGTTTTCATTTGGCTTAAAGTTACGTATAATCAGTATGGCATGAGCAAAATCACACCTTTGAGGGAGCACATAAGATGAAAGTATTTTCTTGCTGTATAAAGATTTAAAGAGCTCTTAAATGAGATTACTTTGTGTCTATTAACACCAGCATGCAGAAATGGCAATTTTCACATTTAATGTGTGCTGGTAGCAACTTGGAAGACTTTTGTAAGATGACATTCATTTCTGCTGAGGTTTAGTACTGTTTGTAGGCCAGCAAGGCGTTTGAAGTTTGCACAGGCAAGCTGCATTAAGTAGTTTCTCTCTCCCAGTAATTTGTTATCATTTTTCTCTGGACCTGCTGACGTGTTCTAAGCGTACAGTCAGGCCACTTACAAGCAGGTGACTGCCAGTGGTAAATCAAACTAATCCCTTTTACTTTTTGTTGGATCAAACTAAATGTGCTCACAAAGGGTAAGAAAAACATCTTGTCCATGTGAGTGGCATATCCCTTAAATCCTTTGGTGGGATGGGGAAGATCATATCTGCCGTGTTCTTGCTCTGAATATCCTGCCAGATAAGTAAACTTGTGCTGAATACACTGGCTTGTGCTTGTGATTTAGGTTCGTTGGCCAGTAAGAATAGCTTACAACATGCCGTGTCTTCTCAGCTGATTTTTCTGGATGTGATGCTATCATTACAAATGTGTTGTATTTTAAGTGCTGTTTACTATTTTCCCTGTTCAAGTTAGGGGATCTGCTTTTGCTTCAGAACACTTGCATCCTTTCTGATGTATATATAAACAAAATCATAATCCGTAGCTGACTTTCTGGTCCATATACTTCCTGCTTGTTTTCATTACTTTTATGAAATAAAATTTGCTCTATGCTTTAAAAAAAACCTTGAAGAAAATTCTCCGACTCTCTGGGCTTATTTGAGATTGCAAAAGTAGTGGGAAAGATGCTTTTCAGAGAAAAGGGGAGTTATTTTTCTGCATAAGATACAATATTCTCCCTTTCCCCCGCCCTCCAAAGAAGAAGAAAATTCAGTCCTGAAAGCACAGAAGTGTGAATTAGTTTGACTAAGAACCATGTTTCTAGTGACCTTTTAAATCTCTTGATAATCAGGTTTATCTTGGAAACACTAAAGACTGTTTAATTCTAAACTTAATAATCACAGATGATGCAAGCATGTGTCTGTTTTCCCAGTACTGTAATCATACATCTTTAGTTTCCAAAAGGCATCTGTTCTGCTGCTGTCGGCTTCTATTTGAGTGGAGAGTGTTCTCCAAGTTAGAGTAACACGTGTTGAATTCTCAATTGCAACACACAGTGTTCTGGAGAAGACAATACTGCAGAGGGGCAGGTGAGTTCTTCTGCATCATGGAATTCTGACATTATAAAGGGTATTAAAGGAATTCAGCTTTCTACTTTTGTAACTAATTCTACCTTCTAGAAACGGTGGAATCCATGGCAATAAAAGTATTGATGGGTCTGTGAAACAGCTATTTTCCAGTAAAAAGAAAAAAATCAAAACAAATGGAAAACAGTGCTAAGAATTAAAACATATATTTAGCTTTAATTTTAGCACTGTATCTTTTACATTATTTTAACCAGTTGTTACTCTGGACTGTTAAAACTGGTTTATGTACTTCAAAACTGTCAAGTTGGATCTATGAATTATTATACTTGTTAAATTGGTTCAAATCAGTGCAGTTCATAGAGTATGAATGTTATGCATGCCTATTTCTACATGAAATTAATTCCTAGTTCACATCCCAGATGATGGAAGGGAACTCCACTGCTATAACTGTCACCCTGATAACTGAGAAATGTTTGTTTTATACAATGTCTGCAAACTTTCTCACTGGACTGACACCTGTGGAACGATAACAAGGTATCAGTATATAGGACATCTATAAACTGCTCAGTGAAGTGAATAAATAGTTGCTACTACTGTCATTTCAGTGCTTGCAGATGAAACTTTAAAACCAATGAGGTAACTGATATTCTACTGGAAATTTTTGTAAACAACTTGTTATGAACTTGGTTCAGCTTTTTCTTGTAGTAATGTTGGTGAGCACAGCACTTGGGAATCATTCAAAGTCATTCAAAGTTGTATTGATAACCAAAGGAAGCTGTTTTTATAAAATCACCACTGCAACTCACTGAAAAACCCTACCTAAAACCAAACAAAAAAACTTCCCATGAACTCATCATTCTTGGTGTTGCTTAGTGTAAAAAAAGAACAAAAAAACAGGGATGAGTGAGAACCTAGAATCTTTCTGGCTGGCTTTTACTCAGTCCTGTGCTGGCATTGCAATGTTTGACAGCTGCTAGCTGGCCAGGGTAGGCAATGGGAACAGTTTATTGACTTATGAAGTCAAATGCCTAATGGTGACTTTGTTCTTGTATGCTGTTGTGAAACAACAGAATTTTTGAGATCATGTTGCTAATACTACATATGAAACCCATGTCCTTGTTTTCTCTGTTTGTTTTTTTTTATATACATCTGTAGTCTTTTGATGTGTTTATTTTGTTTCTGTAAATCACTTGAGCACTAACTTTATTCAGCTGTATATGCTATTGCAGTTGTGCATAGCTGTTTGCTTGACACCCCCACTCCCCCTCTTAGATATATTTTTTCTCAGAATAGCATCTAGCTGTCACACTACGGTGGGACTGGATCATCCAGTCTACTGCTATTACAAAGAAAAATGAGGCTTGACATATTCATGTCAATTTGGCAAGATGCCTGAATCATTATGCTCAATGAAATATGTGACATTTCTAGTGGTAATGTAACCTGCAGGAACATTTGCAGGAGAAGCTTCAGGCACTGCAGAGAAAATGCCACCTTTACTTTGATCTGGGAGGTTTAGATGGTGGTACAAGTCACCTGGTCAATCCTGAGCATGAGATTGTGCTTTAGTCGAATCATAGAATGATTCGGGTTGGAAAGGACCTTAAGATAATCCAGTTTGAACACCCTGCTGTGGGCAGGGACACCTTACATTAGACCATGCTACCCAAGGCTCTGTCCAGCCTGGCCTTGAACACTGACAGGGATGGAACATTCTCAAGTTCCTTGGGCAACTTGTTCCAGTGCCTCACCACCCTCACAGTAAAGAGCTTCTTCCTTATATCTAACCTGAACTTCCCCTGTTTCAGTTAGACCCGATGACCCCTTGTCCTATCACTACAGTCCCTAATGAAGAGTCCCTCTCCAGCATCCTTGTAGGTCCCCTTCGGATACTGAAAGCTGCTCTGAGATCTCTACACAGCTTTTCTTCTTCACGCTGAACAGCCCCAGTGTTCTCAGCCTGTCTCCATACAGGAGGTGCTCCAGCCCCTGGTCATCCTCGTGGCCTTCTCTGGACTTGCTCCAGCAGTGATTTTATTCAGCATTTTTCATACTCTAGAATTTGCTGATTGTGATCCTGGGAGAATTCTGAACACCTTTTGAGTTTAAAAGGAAAAAAAATCTCAAGGAAATATCTGTGGAACTTCCTTTTGTTCAGTAACAAGTAAATAAACCAACAAGCTTTATCTCTGAAGTTGCATGTATAGTTTTTGAGTAAGTTGCATTTACTTACTGTCCTTTGGTTCCCTAGTAGGTTTGTTTTGAACCTTCAGGGGTTCATAGTATGGAACTTTATAAAAAAGCAAACCAAGTAATATTGTCTAGTGTTCTAGTAACTAGAGAACATGTGAAAGTATAAAACAATTAAAATATCCCTTACATTTCATACTTCACACATTCATTCTTCTATCTGACTTCTGTTACTAAGAAGAAATTCTGGAACCTCTGCAGACTACGTAGAGTTCTTCCAAGCTGCCTTGAAAAGTTGCCTTAAACTGCATCAACCATAACCTTGCCTCGCCGGCTTTCAGGTGGGTTCAGTAATGCTTAAAATAGAATGCCCTTTGAGAATTGGAAAGCTTTATATTTACATCAAACTGTTCAAAGCCATTTGTGGCAGATGGTTTTTTGTTTTATGTTTTATTTTCAGTTTCTTCTCTACCTCTCCTTTTTATAGAATTGATTAGTTATTTATAGCAATTTGACCCTACAGTTTTCAGTTCAGTGCTCAGTAGTTGAAATAAAGCAGAGCTGTAAAGGTGGCAAGTGCTATCCAGTTGCGACGTCTAAATTGGTGTCACCATCTTCTCTTCTATCTGGAGATTAGAAAGCTGATGGGGAAGGGAAGCATAGGAGGAGTTGGATGCAAGTGTAACCTCAAAGTTTTTCTTTTGTTCCTTTAT
Source organism: Coracopsis vasa (assembly GCA_026283785.1). Lineage (NCBI taxonomy): Eukaryota > Metazoa > Chordata > Aves > Psittaciformes > Psittacidae > Coracopsis > Coracopsis vasa. Next base: position 27,661 of record JANHGB010003108.1, on the reverse strand, counting down.
GTCATGCTGTTCTTCAGATCACAGATAACTGTTGCCTCAACCTTTCTCCCACAAAGGTTAGGTGTGGTCCCAAAACACATTGTGTTGGTAGATGGCTAATATTGCTTCATCTTCTTTTAACCCATTAAGAATGACTGAACTTTAAGAAGCAAGAGTAAATAGAAGCCTCCATAAAACTTCAGTCCTCAAGAAGGGAAGCTACTTTAGGCTTTGACAGCTGTCTTACATACCATGTTTTGTGTTCTTTATTTCTTCTTCCATCCCTTCTCTCTGGAATCCAAAATCGTAATAACTGAAGGTGACATAATGTTTATAGGGGAGGGAATTAAGCTTCCATTTCCTAGTCCGTGTGCTTGATTTTTGCGGTATCTTTACTTTAGGGTTGGAAAAAACTTCCAACTAGTATTAACTTCCATGCATGACAACAGCTGCAAGGGTGTGACAGCATTTATCTTCAGAACAATCCAATGCTTGGTGAATTCTGCTTCACAATGATAGGAAGAGCCGACATTGAAGGATCAGAAAGCGACATGAACGCTATGAATGCTTGGCCGCCACAAGCCAGTTATCTGTGCGGTAACATTTCTGACACCTCCTGCTTAAAACCCAAAAAGCCAGAAGGATCGTGAGGCCCCACTTCACGGTCTGTATTCGTACTGAAAATCAAGATCAAGCGAGCTTCTGTCCCTCTGCTCGGCGGGAGGTTTCCATCCTCCCTGAGCTCGCCTTAGGACACCTGCGTTAGGCTTTGACAGGTGTACTGCCCCAGTCAAACTGCCCACCTGCCGCT
>JANHGB010003108.1:0-26771 GCA_026283785.1 Coracopsis vasa | reverse complement strand
ATAGTGGGCATGATGTGCTGTGGTATGGAATACCTCTTTGGTTAGTTTGGGTCAGGTGTCCTGTCTCTGCTTCCTCCCAGCTTCCTCTCTTCCCTGGCAGAGCATGAGACTCAGAAAGTCCTTGGTCAGAGTAAACATTACTTAGCAGCAACTGAAAACATTGGTGTTATCAGCGCTGTTCCCAGGCTGAAAGTCAAAACCAGAGCACCGTACCAGCTACTCTGAAGGAGAAAAAAATGACTGCTACTGCTGAACCCAGGACACATGTACTGAACTTCTTGACCCAAAGGCTTTGTAGTAGTGTTGGTTTCCTTGTTTTCACCTACACAGCTCCAGGTGGCTCAGTAATTATAGCCCAGGATCTGGTTGCCTCTCTGCAGTAGTCATGGTCAGGCAATAAGGAGCAAGATAAGCCTACGAATAGCAGACAAGTAGAATTGCAATCTGTAGATTTTTAGAATTTTATATATGACTGCCTTGGGGCATACAATCTCTCAAGTGAGAAAGCAACAAAACCATAGTACATACTTTTTACTATAACTGGATGGAAAGGAAGGTACAGGGCTTTGCCATACCACTTGGAGGCACATAAATTAAGAAACCTTTCTTCTGTGATCTAAAAGGCTCTAGAATTATTTGTTCAGTATAGCTTTCTCAGCAGGAAACCTTCAGCAGCAGCTACATTATGATTGGAAAATAGGTTAAAATAAATAATATTAATTTAAGCAACATTATTGCTATCATTGACCTTTCATTACAATTGGGACTTACATTTGCTCCTTTTTTCTCAATCATTCTCTATACTGAGCAATATAGTCAGAAGGAATTGCTGGCAAGAGCATATGAGAAGATCTAGTTTATCTTTAACGTAAGCAATCTTAGAAAAAACAGCTTGGTGAAATATTAACTTTGTGTGTGTGAAATACTATTCTTCATTAATTTTTTCATCATGATATATTTTTTTATCCAGCCCCTGGATCTTGAAGTTCTACCCTTTGTGCAAATTTCTTAGTCTGCAAAGTGTCACGTAGCTCCATTATAAAAGGAACTCTACTTCTCTGTGAATGGTGTGTTATTACATATTTAGAAAATATTCTAAGATGGTAAAGGTTCAGACTACAGAGAAAAATGTTCATTTTAATGTGAATGTGCCTCTTTGCTCTGCTGGGATTTCACTTCATTGATCTTTCAGAATGTTTCTGTCAAATGCTATTTTGCACAGTCTGTAAGGAGTAGAGGTAGCCCAAAAACAGATGTGTTGCAGATCTTTTCTGTGTGGCTCACAGAGGATGCCAATTGATTACACCCAGAAGCTGGCAGTCTTCAAGTTGAAGTCTCATACATGATTACAGCTCTACTACTTGGGTAGGTGAACAGAGAGTAGTGATACAGCATGAGTTTAATTCATGGAAAGTGAAAGTACTAAGAGAGTATGGCTTGTTTTCATACTATTTTTGAAACTGATGCTAAAATACACAACAGTGTTTTCTTGCATTGCTGCATCTCATTCTTGTCAGCTGCAGCAAATAGTTGTTGGAGGGGAAAACATGAACACTTTCTGCAGTCACTGAGTATATAGAGCACTACCTATTTCATATTTCTGTGTTTGGTCTAAATCTTAATTTCCTAACTTGTCTAGCACAGTCAACTTACAATTTACACTTCCCACTGGAAGCTGGAAGCCCCAGATAGACTCTGTGGCTCTGTGGTAAAAAAGTATCCATGAGTAGGTGATGCATTTTCTAGTTGTCATCTCTCATTAGACAAATGAGCACAGAGTTCAGGAGACCATTAAGAAAAAAAGGCTGCTTGATTAGAAAATGCTTTCTGATGTTAGATTCTTGTACTTATGCAGATCTAAATTAAACTCCTGGAACTATGACTTTATCTGACAAATCAGTTCTTCATCTACAATTCCTGGTTTAGCTTTGTTTTGCTACATGATCTTGCTTGTAAAACATTTCCTCAAAAAACCACTAGGGGAAACATCAGATAATTCCTCTTTCAAAATGAAACTGTGCAATCAAGAACTGTCCTTCTACAAATAATTCTGACAGGCAATGGTCTGGATTCTCAGTTTTGTAAAATTCTTAAACATGGTGCAAGAAGGCAAAGAAACCAATTGTAATAGTTATTGTAAGTTCTGAAAAAAGATGTGTTCACCAAACACACATGTACAACACCACATATAGTTTTGCTAGCTGATTTGTGAACTGAGAAGAAAAAGAGAAGGGATGTCTGCTTTAACTGGAGATGTATCACAGAAGCCCTAGTAGGACCACTGCATTCTGTCTGAAACAGCCATTGCTTAAAAGGATTATTGAAACCTGAAATAACTGACATAACAATCACTGAAAATCCTAATTTTGCTCTTCCATTTAATGCTTTCAAACCTGAACTTGGGGTAGATAAGGATTGCACCTTTGGAGCTGAAAGAAGTAATATATATATATCAGACCTGTTGTTATTTTAAAGTTTATTACACTGCTTGTAACTATATCTGAGCTGTGAAATCACTTACAAAGGCAATTGCTATTATCGAATGTGCTTATACTACCAGTACTATATATGTAATGTAAAAATAGTGGTATTCTCTTGTAATTTGTTTTGGTTTTACTTTGGTGACTTTATGGGAAATCTATATTCTGCTACTGCTAAGGCCAGAAATCTGAGTGTATTGTATGAGAAAAGTTGCAGAGAAAAATAGGAATAATGTTGGATTTTTTGGGTGGTTTTTTTGTTTGTTTGTTTTTGGTTTGGTTTTTTGTTTGTTTTTTTTTTTTTCATTTTGTTGTGGGTTTGGGGTGGGTTTTTTTAATTTTTAATTGTTTTTTTATTTATTTATTTTTTAATTATTTTTTCTTTACAGGTGAGACTACAGATCATCATATAACCATATTTTCCCTATGAATTTACCAGGAAGATCAATCAGTTATTTTGACATACAATGAGGTTATCACAGAATAGTGAAATACTAAGAAGAATGACTTAATTAAGTCCTAAATAATTGCAGAAAAATCTTAATATTGTGTCTTAATGTTGTAAAATTTCTTGGGTGCATATGAACAATATGTGTGATTGTACAACAGGAATTGCTTACAGGGTGTACATTTTTACCAGATATAATATTTTTTAAAAAAGATTTCCAAATTATAACAAATGTCCAAATAGTATATTACAAAAATGTCTGAACAAATTCTGTATGAGCTTTAAAAGCCACATAAAGAGGCATTGTAGCTAAGACAATCTTGCTGAGAGGCAACGTATGTTAGCATGAGTGCTTTATTATATTCAAAATCTGAATGGGCTTGTGTCCCATCATTTTGAATGTGAGCAAAAAGAGCTCAAGTTGCTTGCAGTGTATTACACTGATACATTTTCAGCATAGCACCCTGAAAGATGTAATCATTGATAACATTACAATTATCAACACTTCCATTCCTAATCTGCATTGGCATTTTCTCTTGATTTTTCTTTTATCACTGTTTTGTCTGATCAGAAAACTTTAGCAACTTTTATCCTTTGAGATACCTGTTATTCTCACTTTGCCATGCTATCTCTTTACATATAGTATTTTACAGTCTTAGCTTCCCCTGTTTTTACACATAATGTTGATCTGCCAATATCCTGTATGTCCCTTAAAGGTTGGTTTTGTCACAGCTTGAAGCAGCAGTTAGAAAGTGCTGAATGACTTCCAGGGTGTCTGGCATTTTTAGCCTTTTTAGGACAGCTAAGTATAAAAGTTATAAACCAAAACCACAGCTGTAAACTCAAATGAAAGACAACCATGCTTTAATCTGTTTATACAGACCAGATCTGAGAGATCTATTTCCCCCACATTTATTTGCTGTATGTATATACATTCTCAGTTAATTTGTGCAGGGATTTTGTACCTTATGTCTGCTAGGTTATTTCTCTGTGAAAGCAACTTAGTTTTAAAAGAAAATTATTTTGGTGGAGAGAGAATGTGTCATAGTCCTATTTCGTGTACATCTATACAGATGTAGTCTCCCAGATATATGTGCTCCTACTCATCCAAAGCAGAGTTCTGGGAAATTTTTAATTAAACTAAAAATTTCCTGACTTATTTGGGAAATGCTCGCAAAATATTCTGGCAAATGCAGGTTTAAGAGAACAATTGCCTTCTGTAGTCTTACAAAACAAAACAATTACTAATGACAATCCATGACAGCTTAAGATGAGCATAGGAACACCAATTCAACAGCCAAGTTAAAACTTTCAATGAAATACCGGAACAGGGATAAACATTGTCAACCTTTGTTTATCAAGTTCTTCAAAATGCATAAGGTGCCTGTGACCCCAAAGCCTGTGTCCTACTCATGTTGCCACTGACAGGAGGCTGCAGTCATGCTGTTGCCACTTCAGAAGTATCTTCCGAAAAAATATTAGAAGAGTCAGTTTATTCCTTATGAGACATAACATACAGTGAATACAGTAAACCTAACTGAAAGCAATAGTACTGTCTCTGATCTAAATTTGGGAAACAGAGTGACTGAGAAAGATCTCTCCTAATTGAAGTTTAATATTCAATGACAAATATGAAAGGAATCAATAGTGCAGAGAATGCTGGTTTTCTCGTAACTATTTATAGCAATTACGTGATGTATGTAGTCCTGTCAATGCCCTGATGGAACTGCATGTAATAGATCTATCTGAATTCCAGTGAAGTAGAAGATATCTAACGATTCAGGTTTTGTCAATCTTCTGCACAAAATGATATTATATTTAGCTTAAAAATAAAAAAAACCCCAATGTTATGAAAAGTATCTGGGAGCAAGGGAATATAGATTATATTCAGTTAATATAATTTACCAGTAAATACATTCCTAGTGAATCAGATTATTTACAAGCTGCAGCATACTATTATCATACTATTATCACAGTATATCAAGGTGAAAATTCTGTTAAAAAAATTAACAGTCCTCTGAAAAGTCGGGGTTCCAAGTTTTCATTTCATTCAGATTTCAGATGACGTGGGCTGTTGAGGTTCCACATGCTGGGTACCCACCATGGATCTCCTCCTCTGCACACATGTAAAGTAAATAACTTGATATTTTTCTGGTGTCAAGCGGGACACTGCTATATCTGCATGAGAACTGATGGTAACTATTGAGTACATAATGTGTTTCCAGATTTGCAGTGTTGCCTAAGACATACTTAAGAAATTTGTTGAACGCAGATGTCAGCTAAGATCTTTGCGTGTCTTAGAGGAACAGGAGGTTTTTCAATCTTGAAATTATTGAATGCAAATCCAGCCTAATACTGGTTGCTTCCCATTAGATTTAGCTTTACACCATTTATATCCTCTCTAGGTACACATCTGAAGCTGCAGATGTACCATTGTCTGGAGTTCCTGATTTCCAATATTGGGGAAGAAATTAAAGCATAAATATAGAAGTGTTAAAGAAGGACTCCCTATTCACAAGGTCAACTGTAACCAAAACTTGAATTCTATAGCTCCCTTCAGATAATTCCAGTAGTGCTATAGAGCGCTTAACACTTTGCCTTTGAAGAATGAAACAACTTTTTAAGTCAAAAAACAGAGATAGAATTGTTTAAATAGTACAAAATATAATCAATTAAAATCATATATGTTGCAAAAGACAGACCATACTGATTTGGAGGTCTGACTAAACACTACTGCCTTTTCTTTAACAATGTATTGCCTCAGTGTTAATAAATAAATTTGCTTTTTTTAGGTTGATCCTGTTAATGGTCTCCTCTTTATAAATATATTTGCTTCAGACAGAGTTGCAAAATTATTGTAAGTTTGAAGAAAGTGACATGTCAAAGCTTAAAGCCTTGGCTTTTTAGTTTTGCTTCAGGGAAGAAGCAATATGTGCCAGATTCTCATCAGGCTTCAGTGTTTCCCTTGGTCAGTGTGCTGGGCTGGTTTTACTAGTGTGTTTGCCAGTGCTTATAGAAGCAAGAAGTATAATGAATAGCAGGGCTAACGAAGCCTGCCTTTGTTTAGGTTTACAGTTCAAAGGATTCTCCTGTACCTAACAACATCTCTCCTCTAAAAATTCTCTGCTGTCTATCACGAAAGAGCTTTATGCTGCAGCATTGCTTTTTGGTGAGAAAGGAAGGACTATTTCCAAGGTGAGGGGACCTTAACATTGGTAGGGCCCCCTCTTGTATTCAGGCATCTAGTATGATAAAGGAGTTTTAACCCCATCTATTCATTTGACTAATTTGAATAAAAGTTGTCATCTCAGTTCTCTGACAGCTGGCATGAAAGTTGTTGTGATGTAGGGAAATACGCATGAAGACATATCCCATGCAAGTAGTACATTCTCACTAGACTTGCTTTCTTATGAAGCCAGAGTAAGAGGGCTCTGGGTACTTCATGTTTTGCCTGTTCTTGGTATAAAAGCTTTTTGCTGTCTGAAGCTCTAATTTCCTTCTTGCTACTCTGTGCCCAGTTTTTGCAGGGAGTAACGAACTCTTCAGGCAGGCCATGACTTTTCTTGAAGCTACTGAAACCACTTGTGTAATATGTGAGCAGGTCACCTGAGAACAGGACTCACACATGACTTTGAGTGAACCTCTAACTGTAAATCATCCTGGTTCTGAGGAGTCTTCCAAAGCATTTTAGTTTTGTTATTCACTCTGATAACTCCTGCTGCTTCACTGCCTAATATAATTGTTCACTGTTACAACACTGAATTTGTAGTGATGTCTGTCAGAATCAGGAAGAGGTTCCTCAAAACATCCGTCTTTGTTTTGATTAAGACGAATTATCTTGTTCTTTAGTTAAAAAAAAAAAAAAAAAAGTTAAACTCTCCAAAACCTATACTGCTTCTTACACCTGAGTCAAAGATTTTTGCACTGTTAAATGGAACAAGTAGTATTTCAGTAACTCATTAAGCCAAATTAATACTAAATGTCAGATCTAACAATCTAAGATCTAACTTCGTTATTGTGGTATTCAGAAGTAAAAGCAATTGTATTGATTCTCCTGAAGCTTATTTCTGTACCTATTATTATATTGCAAAATACTATTTTCAGCTGAATAGCAATATAGAACACAGACATATTTGTCATGTCTCTTAACTACAAATTTAACTAGAAGTTTTGCAATGTATACACGCTTAAGTTTTCATCTGAGAGATGCTCTCAGAGGCAGAAGAATGAAGGAAATACCAATTTTTCAAGCAAACATTCATAGCTAGCTGTTGCTATCTCTTTAGACAGATTTTGATTTTTAGTATGTCAGGACTCAGCTGTTGTTTTTTGTCCAGATATCTCACTATGAAAACACAGATACTGTTACACATTCACAGAACATTGGCTTAATATAAGACGCATTAATTTCACCAGAATTTATAAGTGAAGTACTATTTGATATAAATGAATCAAACTCAAGTCCTTTATCTCCAAGTTCTCATCTCCTTTAAGAAATAAAAATTGCAATCAAAAATGTCGCATCAACCATTCTAAGAAGAACATATCTGACTAGGCAGTATGGATTTCTTCTGACAGCTTCCAGCCCTAAATTACAAAGCAAAGCAAAACAAAACAATCCCAGCTGATTTTAAAACAAAAGGTTCTAATTTAGAACTGGAAATTCCAATTCCAAGACAGGAGTATTTCCAATCCTCTTATGACTGACCTGCATGTTGTTATTACTCAAGAGTTTTCTCTAGAAGGGGCAGTCCATTTAAATCCCTGTTTCTTAGGGGTTTTGTTTGTTTGTTTTTTCTTTATATACTGTTCTTGCATTTTTATTTTTTTTTTCTTATAAGCAGTTCTCTGGATATCTGTCAGCAATTACCTTTGGTTCTTTAAAACTCTTTTTTTTCCTTTTTTACAAAAGAAGGCATCATATTTCACATTTTCAGCTTTCTTCCTTTTTAAAAGCTTCTCAGTCTTTCCTTAGTGGAGAGCACGCAGACAGCTTTTCTGAAGAAATGGAGCTTAACCTTTTCTGAAAAATACTACATCCCAAAAGAGATGTTGTAAAACACAGTATTAAATTTTATTGTGGCAGAGCATAATAAAAACATTAGACTGGGGAATAAGAGGTTCACACCACAGTACCTCTTCCAGGCGCAGAGTAAGAAAACTGTTTTTTGAAACGCTAAGCTATTTGTCCAATTAACATTTTTGGCAATACTCATCTGCATGTGCATAAAAGCTCTGCTTCCCATTCCATTCAATAAGTAGTCAAGAGCAAGAATATATAGCTTATTTAGATTTAAAATGCAGCCACCTTTTTTCTCAACATCCCTTAACCATTTTTACCTCATAACAAACGATGTCATGAAGTTCAGGATTATAAATGTATCCTGAAATAAGGTATTCATGAGAAAGATGAGTAAATTTTCATCTCTTAAGGAGGGGAATCTTTATGTGTAGGGAGTGGGTCATACAGAAAAAAATGAGGGGAGAAACAAAAGTTGAGTGGATTTTACTACAACTTCTATTTTCTCTTCTACATGATCCCCTAATAAAGCTGGCTTAGTGTTTCAGACCAGTTGTTCTAATTGCTATCATTATGATTCTTATAAATACCAATGCATTTTTTTTTAGAATGACAGAATTTAATTTTAATCGTTTGCTTATAAGTATTACAAAATTTGCACTTCACTTCCTAGAAACGTCTGACATAAGGTTTAAGAGTTATTTGATTTTTGATATATTATGTCTATTCTAATCTGTATTTCCTCAAGAAAAATTAAAGCCAAATTTAACAAGAACAAAAGTTATTTTACAATAATAATTGCAAGCTGTTGAGTAAATATTACTCTGCTATGCAGTCACTCACCTAACAAAATGTACTGTTACGAAACATTAAAACATTAAAATAGTCCAGTTTCATTCCAACCTATAATTTGGGGGTATTTTGCCAAAGCCTTCTGATTTGTGAAAAATAGCCTGTTAGCTGTACCTGAAATAAATTCTCTGCTTGTTTAAGTGCAACCTGTCAGTGACACTGTAAATGTAGAATGAAAATGATAAAATAAAGAAGAAAATAAGTATCTTTTCCTGTTTGTTTTTTTTTTTTTTTTTTAACTTTATGCTTGCTGAGTATGTATTATGCAAGAGAAGGTTTTTGATCTCACCTGTATAGAGAGTATGTGGCAGCTGAAATGCTCTGTGTGATCAGACCAAAATTTCATCAAGCCCAATTCTATGTCTGTGAGAGTGGACAATTACAGTCGGTTAAAGAAAGAGCCTTCTCCTGCTTTACCCTCCTTTCTTCTTGTTGAGGGTCTTCTCGAGCTTTGAATTTCACCTACATTTTTATTTGCAATAGTTACTGCTCAAGCTCTTCTCCGTGTATGTTTTAGTACCTCTTTAAATCTATCTAGACTTAGCCCCCCACACTCTAGAGCCTGGGATGTGCTTCCCTGGCACTGCTGCTGCTGTCAGTTAACTGACCTCATGACTGTGGCTTTGTGCACCACTCAGCTTTGCTCTAGAAAAGGCACAAGAATGGCCCATCTGCATTTGCCAGCTAGGACCTCACTGAAGTCCCGTGAACTAAGTTAGAAGACTGTAGCACAAACTAAAAGTTAACTGTGTGATGTCAGAGGAAATGCAATCTCCTGGCAAAAGCTGAATGGTCCCTGGGTTGTCTACTGAAAATGTTCTCACACAGGCCTTAGAAAAAAAGTTCTGAAATGTCCAAAATAGACTACTAAAGTCTTTAATTCTGTAGGTACAGCAAAATGTAAATTTCTGCAATACATGCTTCTTTTTAATCTCTGTATAGTGACATTTCAAGAGCCTAAGCTATGGGAAACTTTACTGAAGAGCCTGTTGTTTTTACCAGTGTTCAGCATGAAAAGAACAAAACCAAGGAGATAGTTTACATTCTGCATTTAAACAACAGTTGATTGGCTGATAACAGTATTAATTACCCACTGGCAGGTGGACAGGTAATCAAAAATTTATTTACTGCAGTGAGATTTGTATTGTCATGAGAAAGTAGACAGCAGACACAGCACTTTGGAGTGGGAATCTGTACAAATTAGGACTCCTATCTACCTAGGTGCAGCAGCAGTACTGCCAGCTGGTAGACTGATTTCATTTGCAGCATCATCATTGAGCACCTGGCCTAGGCTACACCAAGGTAGTCTCTACATACCTCCCTATTAGACGAAATGGCAAAGCTAGCATTATTGTATAATTATTAATAAAACATTTGAAAAGAAAATTATGAAATAATAGCTATTGCTTCCTAGAAAATTAGAAAGAAAATATTATATTGAAATGACAGTTAAACTACATATTCATAGAATTTATGGTTTGCTGTTTTCTTTTACACATATAATATACAGTTTGTAATATTAATCCTGTTTGAAAATAAAGCAAAATCTTACAATGAAGCAAATCAATAAAAGCAAAATAAATGAAGAAAAAAAGGAAAACTTCAGCTGAATATCACAAACTTTTTTTCTTATGAAATCCATGACAAAAAATACTTAACATTTCTGTGAATTAACTGCAATTAAGGCATTATCCTGAAGGAAGCTCCAGCTCAGTCACTTCCACTAACAGTGTATTTGCATTTCATTGAATTCCTCTTTCCTTTTGTATTAAAAGATACAGTCCCAATTATGATGAAGTCATAGAAATGTACTCATTTAGAAGTACAATCTGAAATTCAGATAATATGTATTTATTAAGAGTACACAGAGTGAATTTGACTCATAATTCAGTTACTTCCTTCAGAATTTTTATTCAAAATAACTTTAAGTCTTATTATAGCAATGTTGTCAAGAAAATAAATAGTGAAAATAAGTGTTCTGAAAGTTAGTTACAAAGTACATTTTGTAGGAAGGAGCTATTGATAGCCTCACCATTCAGATGGGTGAGATTAGGTGAATCCATATTACTAGCACTTGACTCAGCCTCTTCTGAGAACAGCCTTAGAAACTAGAGTTCTTCTACTTAGGATTTTTGGGTTTTGCCAGAAAAATAACACTGGGGAATGTATCATCTCATTCAAAAGGATGTGAGAGAGCTCTGCATCTCGGAAGACAGCAAGAAGAAAAGTCTAACCTTTTAGGCTGCTGCTAACACAAACTTGCTTTTTTATGGTGCCATGCATGTGGCCTTTTCCTTTTTTTCAGTTTGTTACTTAACGCAGGGTTGTTTTATTTTGTTTTGGGTTTTTTTTGTTTTTGTTTTTTTTCATTGTTTCCTGCCAGAGGGAACTCCTAGTTTATGTTTCATTTGTGTGTCCAGTTATTAGAATCATTACGTTAATGCCAGGGTCTTGTCACAATTTCAATTAAAACAGCTGTTGCATACAAGCAATTAGACATCTATGCAGCAGCTTCCTCATTGCTGACTGTCATTTACCATTCTGTTGCTGCAATTAGACTAATAAGATACATGTGTACTGTGCCTTCCATGCATGGGTTGTTGAAAAAATAACTGCTCATAACCTCTTCCAAGTCAGGTTAAATGCCGATTTATTCACCTTACCATGTGGAAGCTTTCCAAGCAGCTGGCAGTCTGCTTGGAGCCTGATTTGCCTGCAGGATGAAGGACAGAAGGTAGGTAGCCAAGGGCAGTCACACTAAGCCTTGTTTTAAATTGAAAAGAACAGAAGATTAAAGGAACCCACTAAGAAGTAGATATTTTCTAATCAAGAGGGCAGAAAAATTACTTTATTTGAAAGAACTTTACTAATGTAACAAGAGGTTGTGGGATCCCAAGGCCTTTGGGTTTGCTGTAAGAAAGCTGAACAGAATGGTGATACAAGTAAGTTCTATAGTTTTTCCCTCCCCTGCATGAACATGGTGATATAAAAAAAAGCCAACTTCGCACTGTCAATTTTATTCTGTACAGAAACAAAGAAAGCAATCGTTCTGTTAATCATGGTTACACTGCATTACTGTACACATATAGCATTTTATTAGTGCAGATGTTTGGCTGGAATGAAGTTATGGATCAGACTGAAGTAGCTCTTCTTAAAACTATCAAGCTACTTAGCTGAGGGTTGTTTAAGGTCAAATGAAGGATACTAAGCATTCTCTCTTCCTACAAAATTCAAATTAGTCTAAATGTTTGGCTGTATAATCCCCCATTGTCTCTGATTTGTGCCATTAGTCACTGCAGGACAGGATGAACAGGTGTGTTACACAACCATACTGTGAACTACATTGAGTTTCAGCAGTATTGCCCTGTTTTAAGACTTCCCTAAGTGCAGCACAAGTATCCCACAACTCCCATTTCCAGGTGCAGTTCAGTGAGCCATGGGCCTCATAGATAGTAACACTGAGTAAAGAAATTCTTGCCACTTCTCATTCCTGTCTCTGCATTGAAGTTTGCCTCCCCTCTAACCCTACTTGGCAAAGGCCAAACAGATACTTAGGGAACATTACAATGAAGTGAGCATACCACAGCAACATTTACCCTCCCTGACCCTTTGTTCTTCAGTTTGTTTTTAACTCAGATTAGTTCAGTGGTCTAGGTTACAGACGACCCCTTTAAACAGTTGATTTAACAAAATGAGAGGCACTGTAAGGGTAAGGATAAGTACGCAGACCGCGGCCCCCCGGCGGGCTAGCGACAGCCGGCCTCTCGCCCGCCTCCCCGGGGCGGGCCGGGTGTGGAGCGCCGCTCGTGGTCGGGATCGGAGGGGCGGACAGATGCGGCGGCGCCGCCTCTCCCCCGTCGCGTACCGCGTGATCGTGTGGCACCCGGCGCTAAATCGTTTCATCCTTGCTAATTAGCCTCGTGCTTCCATCACGGGAGAAGGAAAACTCTTAACTTCAAACCCGCGCAGATGGAATTCGTCTGGCCTTGCAAGGCCTTCCATCTAGAGAAGGACACTCTAATCAAACCTACGACCTGAGGACTTTGCTGTCACAGTCCTAGTCATCCAGGCCCTGGCAGATAAACCTCAGGTGTAAAGGGTGGGGACAGTTCCACACACGCTGTGCCTCACCTAAAAAATCCTCTGCGCAGGCTCGAAGGGTTTCCTCACACTCTCACAGCCCTGTAGCAACAGGCGAGGGACGAAACGGCAGGTGATAAAGGTGCACTGGGAGCCGCAGACTGAACCCTGCATGCAGGCGGTTCAGGACCTTTGGTCGCTTGAAATTGACCCAGGAGGTGACAGTCTTGTTCGGAAACATCACGTATAACCAAGCAGCCCTTTTTCACTTGGACTTGCCTATCCCACATTGCCCTTTTAGTCCTGTGTGTGATTGCAGTGTGCATGGCTAAAACCCTTCCAAAATCTTCGTTCATGAAGTGAAGCCATCAATCTTCAGAAATAGAGTCTTCCTATATAAAATTGCTGTGGGTATGTGTTTGGCATCCTCTAGCATACACAGAGGTTCTTCAAGCAGGAAAACCACAGCAATTACTTGCTGGCTTGTGAAGAGCCTAGGCAGTTAGGCTATTTACTGAGGATTAATGTGTTTACCAGCTTAGTGAGTCCTTGGTGGCCTGGAAGGTAAAAGGTAGGAAAATATTTGATTCTTGAAGTGGATTGATTCTTGATCTTACTGAGTCAGCATATTGCAACTCCACTGGTTTTTCTCAGATTTTATGCCTTTTTTTATTTGCTCATGAATTAAAGTTAATGCTGCAGCAGTTTCACTCTTTTTCTTACCTTTTGTGGCTTACGAGATTATCCTCTTGTAATGTAACAGTTTGGCTTTGGAGCTGAGCCCAAGCTCACACTGGACTTTGCGTCATAAAGAGCTGAATCTCCTGGTTTGATCTTGGGGCGGCATGCTTGTTTACTCTGGACCAGTATGTTTGAAAGTATTGGGTCTGAACTTCTCAACATAAACGTGATTTTGTTGCCTACAGCCAGTGAAGGAAGTTGTGGGTTATTTTCTAGTTCCAGAGTTTTCATTAGTTAAATCAACAATGATGTCTTGTTTGAGTCATCTCCTTGTTATGTACTATTATAACATGTTTGTTAGGGAAGTTGCCTCTTTTTCATGAAGAGGTAAGGAAATTGCTATAATAATTTGAGCTAATGAAACAGATTTTAATTTAATCTTAGAGGAATCAAACATATGACTACAGCTGTCCATGTGCTGCATTTTATTGCTGGGAATTCAGAAAGTTGACAGCAGTGGTGGTAGAGAAGGAAGAAATTTGACTTTACATGTTGGGTGTGTATGTGATTGTATTAAGTAAATTAACAGAGAGAGATAATATTGTTTGCTCTATGCTGCTCATAAAGCTATCTGAAAAATCTGAGATTCTATTGAAGAAAATTCAGAGATCAAGTTGCTGAGACATTTTATATCCCCACCTCTTCCATTATTTAGATGCAGGTTTTGGGCTACTGCACTTCATGTATTTTCTATCTTGGTCATTTCAAGAGTAGATTGTCTCCGGCTCATCTGTTGTTGCATACATCTTAAAGCCTGAATATGTAGTCTGTAAAAGATTTTAATATTAAAGTATTTCACTGATAGTGGAAATGGCACTCATAGGTATTAATCAACATTGCGTTGCTTTACTTTTATGTGTTAGTTTTATTATAGGTTTATGAAAAACATCCATGGTAGTTCTAGATGCATATACTAGATGCTCTACTATACTAGCATCTTAGATGTATGTACTACTGAAACATTGCTTATATGCTATATTTTGTTTCACTTATATCCTGACAATATTTTTATTGCAGATGTATATGAAAAAAGACTTGCTTAGCAGTTCCTGAAGAATGCCAAGTCATCTTTAGCTGACTTCATTGTAATGTGTAAGAGTAGTTTACACATCACAATTTCTTCTTTCATGCTTTTTTTTTCTTGCATTCTGTTGTGTTTTCCATCATGATGCTAACATCCTTACCTTGTTCATGGGTCAGTCATTCCTTAGACTACATATGGGATTTTACTAACCTAGTTGGCTATCAACAGTTTTGTTTTCTTAGTGGGAAAGAAGTTGCAATTGGGAAGGTGTCTTTCAGAGTGGAGCTTATCACTCATATTCTCCGCAGCTTGCTTATATATGACGAAAGTCCACTGTGTAGTTTATGATAATGATATCTACATCCTTGTAGATACTCAGAAGCTGTCTGGACATGGTCCTGAGCAACTGGTTTTAGGTGGCCCTGCTTGAGCAGGAGGGTTGGACCAGGTGACCTCCAGAGGTCCCTTCCCACTCACCCTTTCTGTGATTCTGTGACAGGGACTGTATTCTCTTCTGATATGCAAAAATCTGCTTTCTGTATTCATAAATGTACTGAGCATTGTGAGCTGTGCATTGTTACATGTTTTGGGTGAAGAGTTACTGATCCAGTATTTTTTTTTTCCTGGCCTTTTTTAAAAGGGAAAAAAAACCCTGAACACCAAATTATCTGCCACTTGAAGTAAAACTGTGTAGTTTATGAGCAGGGTGGGTTATTTAATGTGGAAACGTCTTAAAAGCACCTACCTTAAAAGGAAGGCTAAATAATTTGTCACACAGTTGTCTTTCATCCTCTGCTTTATCGTCAAGATTAAATAACTCTGGGAATAAAGAGATACAGTTTTGCTCTGTTGTACAGTGCAGATTAGACCACGTCATGATTTCCAGGTATTTTGCTGCTCTATCTTTAGTCACTATTTTGGCTGATTTTGCCAAGCAGTGAGATATAAAGCTTTGCTGCTCGTTACTTGTAGCCAGTCCTAGTGGTGCTGTATGACAGAAGACCTTTATAGAGTATTTCTATTTTAATTAATCTAATATTACTTGTTAAAAGTATATCCACACTGCAGTCTGTGTCCTCTTGTATGAAATCCTTTTGAATCACAATGTAAGTGCTATATGTATTTTTTTTTTTTCCCCTGAAATAAGTAAGGACTGTGCTTAACAGAGCAATGACTGCAGCTCCTGCCCTGTCAGGGATTTTCTCACAGCACATCACAAAATAACTTCTGAAAGCGATTGTTATTCTGAGACTGAGTTCAAATTATTTTTTTCCCCTGTTGTTGCCCCATAATTCTTCCAGTTTTTGTGAAGCAGGCCTATGTTTTAAACTGCTATCACATGGAAGGACAGGAACACTGCTTGCTGTTGTGGTCCTGCTGATCCTGCAGTGTAAGGTGCTCATCTGTGTCTTTCAGACAAATCAAATGCTGCTTCTGTGCCATAGTAAACCTAACTAGCACTGATGCTGTATTAGACAGGAGGGTTGTGCATAACTGTTTCTTGGTAGTGAGAGGAGCATGTCAAGAGAAATTGCTGTAGATCCATGTTTGGACTAAGCTGCACACCCCTAGTAGTATTGTTCCCCTATAGTGAGGAGCTTGTATCAGTCTCACGTGGTAGATCCCAGGTTTTCCCCCCTCTTCATTTTCAAGCTCTTTGCCATACATTTTAGTGCATGGCTTATGGTACCATGAATGTTAACTACTATTTTTAAATGCATTGATAGACAGGTATCAGGTTTTGCCATATAGCTATATATGGTAACAGTTATAGGTGGAGCGGGAAGATAAATCTGAGCAGTACGTGTGAATTTCCAAGATGGTATTTTAAGCAGTGTTGCTTCTGGGATGTGCAAAGCAACTCTGGCTGGGTGAGTAAAATAGCATTATGGAAATGTGGTAGCATGTGTCAACAGAACATCTGTGTGAGGGTAGTCGCTTCCTTAGAGCTCTGTAGGCCCTGCCAGAGGGTTTCCTGTGCAGAGAAGTCTAGTACCATCTGCTTACCTGAAAGTTTGCCATCTTTGAGTCTACGTTATCTGATATTTGCTACTTTCACTTTGTGATGGCCTTTATCTCTTTATGTGTATTTTTGCTGTCAACTTACTTTATATGTGAACAATTGAGAATTTTTAGACTAAGACCATACTGATATAATGGCTATTGCTTTAACTAGCTAATTTTGTCCAGCTGTTTTTCTTCAGGTGGTGAGAGTCTGGGGGTTTACTGCAGGAGATCAGGCTGCTGAAAAGATTTGTGGTATAAAAGGAGGGGAGCTACCATGCTTACTGCAGTACCCCTTTTGAACACAAACATCAGGAAGAGGACGTTGCTTTAGTTAATATAATTCTCATTCCTTCAGTGTAGGAGGTGGGCAAAAGGAAAGAAGTACCTGATAAGGAACAGGAACCTGGATGGGGAGTTTAAGCCCAGGGGAGGCAGAGAGCCTTGGTGGTGGTGAGAAGCAATTAATTTCTTTCTTTGAAAGCTGAAGATGAGAACTGCACACAGAGGAAATTAAAAGGGATGGGATGACTGTTGAAAGAGTGCACTTTTTCCCTAAGAACAAGATTGGTGTTGTCGTGGGGCATAAGAAGAGGTGGGTATTGGCTGAGTGACATATCAAAACCTAATCAGAGTGGCCTTGGGGAGAGGAGATATTTGAAGCAAGTTGATGCTCACTAAAGCATAAATAAAATTTAGGGTGATAGGGAGTGATTTTTACTTGATAGAGGAAGCAGTATCATTGGGATAGACTAGAGAAAAGGAAATCATATGGCTGAGTGAGGGGATAGAGGTGATGGTAAAGGAGGTTATAACTAGTTAATGGCCATGTGAGTCTGTGCAGAAAACATGCTCCTTATAGCTTGGGCTCTAATTTAACGTCCCTGAACATGTGGGTCTATAACACCAGAAGCTTGCGCTCTGTTCTGCTGCATCTCCAGCCACTTAATTTTGCTTATCTTTGCCCCAACAGCAGTGTTTGGGCAGTCAGCCAGTTAGGAGACCTGATTTGGCCTGAAATGGTCAGTGATTGTTCAGCAGGCTCAAGTTGCTGCTGGCTGACTGGCTTATTGCCTGATCTCTGGAGTACCAGCATAAGGAGTAAGGGAGCTTGCTTTTGTAGAGTGATTAAAGCCCTGAAACTGAGTGATTTGCCACAGAGATGGTGACCCACGCAAGGAATATAGAGTCATCCTTTATTCCGTAAACCAGTATACGAACTATTATTGTTATTAATGCTGCACTCATACACAACCAATCTTCAGCCTAATAAATCAGCAGTGTGTGTGGACATACAGCATCCTTCACATGCTGGTTGTCTTGTTCCTACAGAACCATTCGTTTTTTAGCCATCAGTCACTTATGGCAACAACACAGGGAAGCTGTTTTCCTGTGCACTATCTGACTGGTGATCAGGAAAGGGGACCCATGCTGATGGTGAGCAGCTCTTACACATCTAGGTATATTCTCTTACCAGTCCACACAGGTGGACTTCTCTATCTCAGGCATGCAGTGAAGACAGTGTCATCTCCTCTCTGACTGGAAGTTACGTCTACAGAGGGGTCTCCTCTGAGTTTGTCAGAGGAACTTCCCCAAGCTTAACCTGCCATGGCCTGTGCTTGTGTTGGTGATCTCTGCTTGAGGTGCTGTGTGGGTTGTCCACTCAGTCCATATATCTCACTGTGATTTAGGCCAGTAGTTCTTAGTTTTGCCGTATTACTGTTGACTTTGACCTCGGCGCTCTACAGTTAGTTTCATTTCTTGTTATACAAGTCACTTTAAAGCTACCATTTACACATTAGTCTCTGGCAGACTATGTTAAGGGAAGACTGTGTGGACTCAGCTGTAGAGGGAAGATTGCTCCTGCTTCTTTACCAATGTTAGCTTTGGCTGTCATCTGACCTCACCATCAGCTAAGTCAGGGAGATAACTGTGCAAAAAAGCCAACCGCAGACCAAACAAATGCCCAGGAGAGCGTTACCAATCCTCAGATAGCTTACTGTGGTAAGACACTCAATCAGGTCACCAGCCATTGAGCTGGTGCAGGCTTGAGTGGGAGCTTTCACTTGGCAGTAGCGAGGTATTAATCAGCTTAAATATAATGTGGAACTGTAGCTGGAGTCTCTTTTTTCCACTCTGTCAAGGTATTTTTTTTTTCCTTCCTCTGTTGTTGACCTACATAGTAACTGATAGAGAATGACAGCTTCCTGCTATTAGCTCAACTGGTGAAGCCTCTTACGGATGTGAAGCACTAGACTTACCATTTTGAATCACCAGGATGTTAAAATGATTGTCATAATTTTTAGTGATTGCTGCTTCTTAGTTTCCTCAAAAAAACCCAGACCCTACCCTCAAACACACTTCTATAAAGCAAATGTTTTCTGGCACCTTGGTTTTTTTCTCTAGTGTTTCTAGCTCTGTTAAGGTTACTTATCTGACCCTTTCAAAAGTCAGCTCAGTATTACCACTTGCAGTTGGTGTTTAACTTTATTTTTTCCTGATTGTTATTTGAAACTAAAGAAAACTTTCAGGCCCTGTTTTTAATGAAATAAAATCAAGCTAATGATATAAATTGGATTAATAGAGGTGTTTGCTTGTTAACTGTGTTGCTTGAAAAGTTTTCTTGTTCTGTTTTATGGTTCACTTGGTCTACAAGAGTAGACCAGGAGTTACCTCCTTTCTATTATTGTTCTTCCTGGACTCACACATTTAGCGTGGGTTTTTTGGGCAAATTCTTTTCAAGTATGTCCCCTCTTGTTCTTCATTCTAGAAAAAGCTTATAATGTCTATGTGGAATGTCACAGAAGTGTCATCTGTCTACCACATGTGGAGAGTGAGGCTACACTGGTGTATTAAGTGTTTAATATGTATATATTTAGCACTTCTATTGCAAGGCATTAATGCAGCTTTCTCTGTGATATTCTTGCATAGTGATTTCAGCAAGCCTTTGATATCTGCTGGAGGAAAGTTTTCAAGCTATATCTTGTGAAGTTAAACAGGTAAAATCCTGTTTCTCTTTTGCTTAAATGTTCTCTCATATATTGATGTTTCTGTATCTCAAGTGAAATGTTAGGAAACTCTTCATAACTTGTTAGTCAAACTGTACCTCATGATTTGTTATTAGGTTAAACTACCTGATCAAGAGCATGCTATAATCCACAGATGTGCTAAGATATTCCTTTTTTTTGCCATGTAGGTGTGCAGAAGTAAAAGGAATTTCTGAGCTGGCTATTGCTCCTACTTCTGTCTTTTTCAGTTTCTGGAGGCTATTTGAGTCCTTTCAGTCACTTCCTGAAGACTTTCTGCATACCTTCAGGAACTCTTTTTTTCTCCTCTGGGAGTGCGGAAAGGGGGATTTGTAATTCTGGGGGCAAAGATCAGAAAAGAAGGGAGAGCAAGGGTGCTATATGTAATGCAGATTTGTGTTTGGAGTTCATTTGTTGCTGCTTCCTTCTGGTTTCTGTTCCCATCTGCTCCCAAAAGTAGTGCTGGAGTGCAAGCTTCCTTAGAGCATACACTGAAACAGTTTCTGATGTTGTGCACAAATGGACCCATGACTCATTTTCTTCGGGTAAAAAATTATGTAAGAACTATATATTTGAAAAAAACAGTCCTTTTCATTCCAGAGCATGTTAAAATGTTAAGTACTGTAGGAAGTGCTAGTTCTGCATTTGCACATACAACTTGAATGTGGCTTTTCGTGTGTTCAGAAGAGTGAGAATTAAGGTGTAGCAGAAACCAGTAACATTCTTGGTTTTCAAGTGTTTGAGTCTAAAATTAGTCTAAGTCTGGCTAATTTTAGGATTCTGTTTAATATTGGGCAGCTTAAGTAGGATTGTGATTTTTCTGGAAGAAGTTGCTATCAAAGCAGGTTTGTTTTCATCATTGTGAAAAAATTAGTGTTTACAACTAGTTTATTTTTCTTTATTCTATAAAAAAATCAAAAACTTCTGTAAAAATTGTAGCATGATGGCCTCTGATAAAGATAGGAGCTTTGAGTGGCATGGAAAATACAGGAATGCTTCAGACTGCAGCAATTTTTGCAATATAGGCCAAATAATTTTTTACTTTCTGGCTTGTGTTGCTGGGTTTGTGTGGTATTTTGGTTGTAGTAGTTGTGTATTTTCCTTCCTATCAGAAACTTAGGTTTTGGCAATAGTAGTAGACTAGCCATAAAATAATATTGAGGAATTTGATGCTCTGTAGTGGGAGTGCTCTGGTTTCTTTCATTTCTGTTTGAGCAGATGCTTCAATATCTGATTTGTGCCATCAACATCAGCAGGATTGCGTTGTCCTATATGTAAATGTGCTTGTTTGTAAAAGTCTCTTCTTTAATAGGAAGCAGAGATGATGAATTGCTCTGGCATGAGAACCCAGTTCATTGCTTTCTCAGTATCACAGGACCAGCTAATGTATTATTCTGCCTTGATCAAAATGTTTTTTATATCAATGAATAATACAGTATGCAAGGTGTTTGTCCATCCTTAGACTTGACTTGAATATACGTTTCTATATATGTGTCTAAACTTTTACAATAACAGTGTTTCCAGCAACTTAGAGTGGTTGATAGTAGAAAATTCTATATTTTGACATAGCTAATTGTAGTAGGCTTCTAGAGTTTTCAATTAAAATTGTCCTACTGCTTTTTGGTACTGTTGAAATCCTACATCAAAATAAACTCTTCCATATGGAGAGTTTTATCCTACCCAATTCTCCTGACTAATGCTAATTTCTTATTCTCATATTCTATATGTATTTTCCTGTCTTGCTGCTTATAAAGTTTTTCTGCCTTTATTACTTCAAAAAATAATCATAAACCTAAATCAGTCTTGGGGGGATACTCACTGGAACAGAAGATATGATGCTGTAGTCAGTTTGGTGCTGGGAGACAGGAAGCTATTTTAAATCCTTTTACACAGGGCAGGTGGCAACATTCTTATTCAGCTTTCTTGATAAACATGAAGAGATCCTAAAAGTCATAAACTTTTACTGAGATTTTAGCTTTTCAGTGTCTTTTTTTAGAATGGATTAATATTTTTTCCTCTAATTTAGCATGGTAAATGCTTTGAGAATCAGATTTAAGACCTTGCTCTGCAGAGGCTTAATATTCTGTACAACAGTATTAGCTGTTGCTGTTAAATGATGTTTCTTTAATCAGCAAAAATTATGAAATAATGCTTACTTTTGATTTTATGTTCCTTGAGGCAAATGTAACTGTACTCTCTTTTATAGCACAGAAATAGAAAGGATCTAAATGAGATGTATTTGGTAGAGCTGTAGTGGTTGAAAACTCTTGTTGAACTTCATGCATCTATCACTTTTCCTAACAAAGTGGTTTTGTACACAAATGACATTAAGACACTAAAAACTGAATGAGTTTGATTACATGTAGTTGAAAACTTTTGTAAACTGTTAGATGTAATTTGTAGCATTTATTTGTTCCTCACTAATGAAAGCTGCATTCACTGCTGTTGCAGTCTTAAAAAAATGATCCTGTTTCTTCCTGAGATAGTTGACCTGATTCTTCTAAAAAGTCCTTTTTGGCTAATATTATGTAACTACAAAACTGAGAAATTTCATGTGAACTGAAACCACTTATCTGGTGTCTAGTGACACTTCTAGTGCTGACAGATGCCTGGCTGCTAATATATATATATACACACACATATAAAAACAACAAACATCTACTTTTCTTCAGTAGTAAAACTTAAGCTGACTTTGCCAGCTATGACAGTGCTTTCAGATCCCAAGAAAGCCACTGACTTGAGCTTGGCTCCCTCCTCCTTTCTCTGTGTTGATGTTCG
Organism: Coracopsis vasa; assembly: GCA_026283785.1. Classification (NCBI taxonomy): domain Eukaryota; kingdom Metazoa; phylum Chordata; class Aves; order Psittaciformes; family Psittacidae; genus Coracopsis; species Coracopsis vasa. The sequence continues at coordinate 4,318 of JANHGB010003108.1, read as the reverse complement.
GGATTACATGGCTGCTGAAGATGGGTGGGGAACCTTTGCTTATGGCCACAGCACTTGACAGAATCTCAAGGTAAATTTTCCCAAGTCTTCAATTCTTATCATATTAACATTCATAACATAGGAAGCAAATAATTCCCAAAGGATGACCTCTTGCCTGCATGTATTGTTGTTGTTTTTGTATTTTTTTTTTTAAATTCAAAAGTTATACATATTCCTGCCTGTGGCAGGGGGTTGAAACTAGATGATCTTTAAGATCTCTTCCAACCCAAACCAGTCTGGGATATTCCACATAGGGTAATGGAATCTGTACTGGTTTATTCTTAACTAAAAAGTATGTTTTGTACTTTTTATTATCGTTATGAAAGAAAGTGAGATATGTCTTATGTGTTAGTGTATTTTACTAATGAAGTATTTAATTGGGTGTTATTACCATATAATTTATGAAGATTCTCTCTATGTTCAAAAAACCTTATAAAAGATACCTAGCAAGAGTAATGAATTTTTCTGCTTTCAATTTCACAGAGGACTTGCTCTTCATGCGTAAGGGATGTGCTTCAACTCTCCACTCCCTTTTGCACATTCTGTGTGCCTGTTCAGTCTCTGGTTTTGAAATTCTTGCTAAATACATTCCCCAAGGGTTTTGTTTGTCCTTCTTCCAGGATTGCTTCCAAGGATCCTGCCTCAATTACAAGACAAAGGAAAGCAATTGGGTAGGCACAGATACAGAAGTAGCAATCAGCAGTGGCCTTCAATGATCAGCATGGAAATCCATGAGTTTATGCATCTAGAGGTGGCCGTATTTTCTTTCTGTTTTGCCTAGAAAAATACATATAATGAATTACAAATTTTGCAGGAAAAAATGCAGAAAGGAAATGTAAAGATGCAAGTAGTTAAGTGGACTGTCATCCTAACGGAATTGTTGGGTGAACAGAGTAAGATCTCAGGGCCTTTAGCTGTATGGGTTACAAACCCCTGCATTTAAAATAAATGGAAGCGAAGTAGGGAAATTTAGGTGTAGTCAGGTTTTAGGAAATAGACAAAGTGCCCAGACACTGGCAGTTTGGGCAATGGAAAATTTTCCACTGCTGAACAAAAGATGTGGGAGGAAGATTAACAGTAAGTCGCAGTTCATTTGGCTTGAAGGTTGACATGCAGCTACAAAGAAATATCAAGAGACTGAGGTTTTAGTTTAGACAAGAGAGCTGATGTGAAACAGCACTTGTCAGGCCACACCTGGGATACTGAGTTCACCTTTGGTCCTCGTTCTACAAGAAAGATGTGGACAGGCTGAGATGGTCCAGAAAAGGGCCACAAAGGTGACCAAAGGACTGGGAAGCCTGCCAGATAAGGAAAGGCTGAGAAAGCTGTATTTGTTCAGCCTTGAGAAAAGAAGGCTCAGGGGTGACCTTACTACCATATTCCAGTATTTAAAGAGTGGATACAAAAAAGATGAATATGTGGAGTTACATGGGGAAAGACATGGGGTGATGGGCATGGATTACTCCTGGGGAGATTCCAGCTGGGCACGAGAGGAAAATTTTTCACAATGAGAACAATCAGCCATTGGAATAAGCTCCCCAGGGAAGGGGTGGATTTCCCAACACTGGGCACTGTTAAGATTTGGCTGGACAGTGCTGGGACATCTAGTCTAGGTCATGCTTTGCCTAGGAACATCGGACCAGATGATTCTTGAGGTCCCTTCTAATCTGGTATTTTATGATTCTATGATCTGTGAACTTCTATGATAGAGATGAGAGTTTAAGAGCAGTGATGAAGGTGGCTGAAGACTAGGATCCTTGGTCTAAGATTTTGCTGCAGAAGAGATCAGTTAGAGGCATCATTTATTGCATGGAAGTGGAAGGAAGTTTAGTTTGGAGGAGGTCTACATGGAATTTAAGAGGGTACATTTAGGAGTAAAAGAGAGTGCCTGTGTCAGCAAGTTAATTCTCTCCTCTGTAGCATGGTCTAAAGAAGTTTAATGATAGGAAGTGAGGAGGGCTGTCATCCAGCCTGGCAGCCATGCCTTTGTAGAAGACCAAGGAAGCAAGCTAGCAGAGCTTAAGTTGGTACAAGTAATGGTAAAGGAAGGCAGGAGATAGGAATGTGAAGAAGATAAGGGGAAAGTGTGACAGCAAGAGAAAAACCTTCTGATACTGGTTGGAGAGGACTCCGTCTCGTGTTCCTTGCATTTAAGGAGCCATACTCATGTCATACGCAAACGTAACCACTTCCTAGAAATAAATTCTACCATCACCTTTGTCTGAAAGAAACCACTCGAGGAATTTGCAAGTTGGGTTTATTTTCTGGGCAGTGAGGGGCATTACATATTTCTCCAGTGTCCTTGTGTTATATACTCCATGTACTAGGTGAACATGATGGGATTGTGATGTGTGGATGTTATAAAATCGTGTATGCTGCAAGATTGCAGGGAAAAGCAACTTCTGTAGTTGACATGTGAAATGGTTTTTAGGCACTGACTTTCCATTTGTTTGGGGCATTGTGTTTTTTGTTGTTTGGGTTGTTTGGTTGGTTGGGTTTTTTTTTTAGTATTAGTGTCTATCTTTTTATTTCACTCTGTCTCTAAAAGCAGCCTCTGGTTGAAGATTAAATTTGACAAAAGAGTAAAAGTTCAGAATTTCCTCACAGGGCTTTGTTTCTGGATGACAGACTTACACAAACATTTATGTGCTTTAACAGTTCTTGTATGTCTATCTGCTGAAAATCCATAATAATAAACTGGGGGTCCTTTTGCTCTAGTGACCAAGTGCTCTGCTTTTTCATATGAGAGAGCAGTTACTGGTGGCCAGTTTTCTTGCCTCCATGCTAATTTTTGTTTCCTTTTTTGATCTTGAATCTCACAAAGTAATTTGAAAGCATTTTTCAGTTGTTTTACTTTTTTGCTATTTATTTCTGAAGAGCCTGCTGTGTCACGGCAGATAGGAGACACTTATGTTGAAAGTCATTGTCCTGGCAAGTGAAGCTTTAGTAGCTTTTAAGTTCATGAGGCTCGCTGCTGTGTGCATGATTAAAGCACATGAAGTTTTGATTAGTGATTTGATTATCAAGCATTATCGTTTGTGGTCTTTTCTGAGAGGCATTTAAACAGCTTTGGAATGTTTTGCGCATAGTGCTTCTGCATAAGCAGCTGCAATAGTTATTTACAGGGATTGTTTAAAAAAAGCTTGAACCTGTTTCTAGTTTTGGGTTCTAATTTAAGTCTATTTATGGTTCATGCTGGCAAAAGAGAGTCTAATTGGAGGTTTGTTTAATAATACTGCTTGTTTTAAAGTAGCTACTGCTGTTGTTTCATGGTACTTGAACCTCTGTCTTGAGACTTCAGAGGAAACTGGTGGGGGGGAGGGCACTAGAAGGAAGCAGCAGCTTTCTGTTAGGTAAGGGGTTTTGAAGATTTACTCAAAATACTCTATATTTTAAGAGTTTGCTTATGTTACCTTGAAGCGGGGGTGGGGTGGGTAGTTGAATAGGGAAAGTGTTTGACACATTTGGGTATATGTGTTTATGCTGGGATTCTTTCCAATCTTACATTTTTAGATGGATCCTTTCTGAGGTCTCCTTTCTTTCACTCTGGGTGTTTGCATGTGGTGTTATCTACATGCATTAAACTGTTGCTGACTCTTTCTTATGCTAGATGGGCAGCTTGTTGGTGTTTGGTTATGGCTTGGGGGGGTGTCAGCTGCTCACACGTTTTCAATCTTCTAATTCCCTTTATTCTGTATTTTTAGTATTCTGTATTTTATTCTGTATTTCAGAACTATTTTCTTAGTTCTTGTTGCTTAAGAACTCAGAAGAAACATGAGCGGCAGGCCGCAGTGCTGAGGTGACGGTGGCACCCGCCATCTTGTGGGGGGGATAGGCTGGTGGGAGAGGTGGGATGTGGAGCTATTGAGGCCGCTTCCGGGGCAGCGCTCTTCCCATGGAGGCAAGAGCGGATGGTGGTGTCCTACTGTGGAACTTCAGACAAGCCCTAGGAGGAAGGCAGTCCTTTTGGCAGCGTCTGGGCAGAACCATGCTCTGTCATCGCTGTGTAACAAGATCCCACCTTTCCGTACTTGCAGGCGGTCGTTTTCACCAGGAATGCACTTCCTGCCAAAGTGCTGCTTTTCCACCGGAGAGCTGGCACCCTCAGCCGTTGCTCGTGCTAAGCCCAGAAAGTGGAAGAGAAGGCTGCATGGAGACCTCATAGCAGCCTTCCAGTATCTGAAGGGGGCCTATAAGGATGGTGGGGAGGGACTCTTCATTAGGGACTGTAGTGATAGGACAAGGGGTAATGGGTTAAAACTTAAACAGGGGAAGTTTA